>JZKD02S1644132.1:82095-104624 GCA_000966675.3 Picea glauca
TAATAGAAGCTTCTGCTTCTAGAAGGATCTTCCTCTAGATGCTTCTTTTGATAGACATATTTAGTATAAATAAGGGTCGAGGGTATGAAAACCCTAGCTTGGAGAATTATTGTAACAAAGTGTTGCTCGATTGGAGGTTGCCCCCTCGAAGAGGCCTGTGAACATTTCTTTTTGAATCGAAGTGTTATTTTTGTTGTTGTTCTTATATCATTTCTATGTTATTGTGGAGATTATGCTAGACATATTACTATTATTCTACCATTTCTAGAATTTTATTTTTGTTCTGCATATTTATTATATCTCGTATCTTGCAAGTGGTATCAGAGCACTTCCCTTGGCATAAATTGTGCGATTTTTTTTTAGGGTAGAGACATATTTCATTGTATTCAAGCCACAAAGATCTGTCATTACGCACATAAACCCATGATTGAGGGATTCATACATGCAGGAAATATAAGTGGTTCTTAAGCGCACATCTGTTGGCCACTCTTGTAACCCGTGTTAGTACCCCTTTGGGTGGTAGTGCATTAGACAACACCTGTGTATGGATCGACCTAGATTTCCTGAATCCCTCTTTAGATAAACCTATCGGCCACCAGATTTATATAGTGTCACCGAGAACAACACTCGGGAAGGTACTCTCTAGTACCTGGGTAGTCGGGAAGTACAGCTAAGGGTATGGTCTATCCTCCTTAGTTAGTGCCCTGAGATATTGGGTCGAGTAATACTATTAGACCCCACATGTATATCAGAGAGATATAGCACAGGGCAAACCCTTGTCTATAGAACCCTTGAATACCTAACCCTTGGGGGACAGAAACATAAACAAATTAAAACAGACCAGATCTATTGTTGTGCAACTATGTTCGGATTGCCAAGTAAATACACATTTCTTTCTGGTTAAGCATTTGGGGATTTCATCACTGCATTATTCTTCAGACCGAAGTATAACTTCATAGGTGTAAAAAAAAAATAAGGCTGGAAATTTTTTCACCATTATTTTAGACCTATTCCATTGGATTCATCTCTTAGCCATTATCACATTCATCCATATCATTTTTCGGAAAAAAAATTGACCCCACCTACCCCTTTTCAGTTCACCCATCCTCATGGCCCATGCCCGTAGCCAAGATCTGGAAACTTGCTTCAACACCTTGCAATCTGGTTTCCTCAAGACCCAAAAATAAGTGAAACAAATCAATGCTACTTTTTCCTCCATCAATTCATCCATCAATGCAACCATAAATACAACCATCCAGTGCTCAATGGAGGAATTCAAACAAGAACTGACCACCTAGCTTGAATCTGTCTTTGCATCCCTCTGCACCAAAATAAAGATCCCTACAGATGACCATTTCTCTAAAGCACCTCCAAAGACCGAAGCCAAACATTCCTACCATTCCCATACCTTTCAACACCAACACTTTCAATGTGACATACGCCTTCCATGGGTGGATGTGACCAAATTTCATGCCTCGGACCCCACTGGTTGGGTAACCCAAATGGAACATTATTTCTCTTTATACGACATCATAGATGACTTGGCCAAAATCCACTATGGTGTTCTCCATCTAGATCAAGAACGTTGGCAATGGTGGCAATGGAGAAAAACTTTTCATCGAGGGTATATTGCTTGGACCCAATTTGTGATTGAGTTTTATGAATGCTTTGACATGGACACCAACCATTTGGGCCATTTAAAAAAGTTGAAACAATCCGGAATAGTAAAAGACTTCATAGCGGCTCTTGAGCGCCTGACTTTACGAATAGAGGGCATGACTGATGCTTTCTTTTGTGAGTGTTTTATCAGTGGCTTCAAGGAGGAGATTCGGGCCCATGTCCTCATGGATTGACCCTCGACTTGGGTGGAGGATACTAAAAGAGATAAAGAAGCACAACAGGTTTTATCATCTCAAAACCAAAAACCCTCCTTTATCCCTCGCCCTAAACCCATCACTCCCACTACTCCCTTCACCCCATTAAAGATCCAAAAATTGACCAGGGCTAAAATGGCTGAATGCCAACTCAAAGACCTTTGTTATAATTGTGATGACAAATATTTCCCGGGCCACAAGTGTAGGGAACAAAATATTTTTATGTCCATCTCTAAGGACATTTCAGACGAGGATGTTGAAACTCCCCTTGTGTCCGAGTCACCTAAAATCACTAACATAACCCCTCCCTCAGACCCTCCCAAAGTAGAACCCGCCATTTCCATCAATGCTCTCACTGGATTTTCCGCTCACCAAACCCTCAAGTTAATCGGTTACATCAAGCATTAAAAGGTCATCATTATGATTGATAGTGGAAGCACCCATAATTTTATTCATCGCCACATTGCCCAAGAAACTCATTGCTACATCCATGTTGTCAACAATTTCCAAATCATGATTGTCAATGGTGGTTCCATGAAATGTGGAGGGCACTATGAAAATGTGCGTCTCCAAATTGGTGACTACCACCTAAAATCCCATATGTTTGCTATCAACATGTGTGGTTGTGACATTGTGTTGGGTGTCGACTGGCTAAGAACTTTGGGTCCCATTCTCATGGATTTTAAGGCATTAACCATGCAATTCATCCAGGAAGGCCACCAATATAAATTCCAAGGCATCACTGTTGGTTCACCTGAGGTCATTATTTCCCATCGCATGGAAAAGTTGCTCAAAAAGGGTCATTCTAGTGTCATTGACCAACTCCATGCCATCCAAGCAACAGAGACACCCCCGATACCACATGACCTCCAAGCTCTCCTTTCTAAACATCAAATGGTATTTTCCACTCCCCAGGGACTCCCTCCTTCCTGCGGTGTTCATGATCATTCCATTCCCCTTGTACCCAAAATCCTTATTCCCAATATCTGTCCATATCACCACCCCTTTTCACAAAAAAATGAAATTTAGAAAATGGTCTAGGAACTCCTTAACGCAGGCGTTATCCTGCTTAGTATGAGCCCTTACTCTTCTCCTATAGTCATGGTCCTAAAGAAAGAAGGTTCTTGGAGAATGTGTCCTGACTTATGTGCCCTCAACAAACTGACCATTACACACAAATTTCCCATTCCTATCATTGATGACCTCCTGGATGAATTAGTGGCACCCAATTATTTAATAAACTTGATCTTGGCTCAGGCTATCACCATATATGTATGAAAGAGGTAGACATTCCCAAGATGACCTTTCACACTCATGAGGGACACTATGAGTTTTTGGTCATGCCCTTTGGCTTGTGTAATGCCCCCTCTACCTTCCAAAGCCTCATGAATCATGTCTTCCATCCCTTTCTCCATCATTTTGTCTTATCTTTTTTTAATGATATCCCCATCTATAGAAAAACCTAGACAAACCATCTTACTTATGTGGATCAAGTTCTCCATCTCCTCTCCCAATACCAACTTTTCCTGAAACAATCTAAATGTGAGTTTGGTGCCTCAGAAGTAGAATACTTGGTTCATATGGTTGGCAAGGATCACATCAGCGTGGATTCGAAAAATATTGAATCTATGCAAGACTGGCTGCACCCAAAGACTCTCAAAATCTTGCATGTATTTCTAGGCTTAACAGGGTATTATCGCAAGTTTGTTAAGAACTATGGAAATATTGCATCACCTCTCATGACTCTCCTCAAAAAGAACTCTTTCACTTGGACTCCAGCTACTGCTCAAGATTTTCAAACCTTGAAGATGACCATGTGTACCACTCCTGTTCTGGCCCTTCCTGATTTCACAAAGACCTTTGTGTTGGAATGTGATGCCTCAGGGAAAGGAATCGATGTTGTCCTTATGCAAGAGGGTCAAACTTTGGCCTTCACCAATAAGAAACTCTCTTAAAGGAATCTTGGAAAACCCATTTATGAAAAGGAAATGTTGGCTATTCTACATGTCGTTGATCTGTGGCTCCCTTATCTCTTGGGGAAACGCTTCCAAGTTAAGACCGACCATCAAAGCCTCAAGTACTTTCTGGAACAACGCATTTCCTCCCAGTAGCAACAAAAATGGGTGACTAATCTCTTTGGTTATGATTATGAGATCATTTACAAGAAGAGAAAAGGCAATGTAGTGGCAGATGCATTGTCCCGAAAATATGAAGAAGAAGGATCCCTTTTTTACCTTTCCTTCATTGTACCCGATCGGCTCCAAGTTGTGCACCAGGAATGGCTTCAAGATCCCAAAAGTTTGCATCTGATCCAACAATTGCAGACCAAGGCTCTGGCTCCCCCAGGGTACTCTTGGCTCCAAGATGAGATTTGATACAAAGGCCATTTGCATTTAAGTAAACAATCAAAGCTTAAATCCAAGGTACTTTCTGAGCTTCATGCTACACCCACTGTAGGGCACTCAGGGTTCACCAAGACATATGACAGTGTCAAACATTTTTTTTTATGGGATGGTATGAAGTAGGACATCCAAAATTTTGTCATTGAATGTGAGGTGTGTCAATGCAACAAGGGAGAAATAGTCAAATCTTCAGGCACACTACAACCACTTCCGATTCCACCTGCTACTTGGAAGGATATCTCTATGGACTTTATTACCAACTTACCCAAATAAGGGAATAAATCAATCATAATGGTGGTTGTGGATCGCCTTAAGGATTCTCATTTATGTGCTTACCAACATGCATTTACTGCATCCATGGTCGCTCAACTTTTCATGGACAAGGTCTTCAAGCTTCATGTCATGCCACACTCTATTGTTTCTGATCATGACCCAACTTTCACAAGCAATTTTTGGCAAGAACTGTTTAATCTACAGGGAACCCAATTGCATCTCAACACATCTTATCATCCCCAGACTGATGGTCAAACAAAAGTTGTCAACAAGTGTTTGGAAACATATCTGAGGTGTTTTGCCTCTGAAAAAAAACATCAATGGGCTCAATGGCTACCCCTATCCGAATGGTGGTACAACACTTCCTACCATACAACTACTTGCATGACTCCTTTTGAAGCAGTATATGGACATAATCCACCTTCAGTTCTCTCATACTTAATGGGTACCTCAAAGGTCTAGGCAGTTGACCAAACACTTACAGTTCAAGAGAATATTATTTGTACCCTTAAAGATAACTTGGTCATGGCACTAAATTGCATGAAGCAACAAGAAGATCAAGGTTGCTCTGAACGTCAATTTGCATAATGGGATTAGTTGTTTCTGTGACTACAACCATACAAGAAAACTTCCCTCAAGGCCAAGCATTGTCAGAATCTAGCGCCCAAATTTTATGGTCATTATGCAGTTCTCAAGCATGTGGGACAAGTCATATATTAGTTAGCTCTGCCCAGTCAGTCGAAGCTACATCCAGTTTTTCATGTTTCATGCTTAAAGAAGGTGATTGGAACTAGGTGCCAAATTCAAACCAACCTTCCCAAGTTAGCTGAAGAAGGATCCATTTGGATTCAAATAGAAGTAGTTTTGGACCAGTGTGAGCATCGCCTGCGTTAGAGAACCATCAAGGAAGTGTTATTCCAGTGGAAAGATACGACTCCAGTAGATGCCACTTGGGAACCAACTACCATTTTGCAGCAGTTTTCACATCTCAAGCCTTGAGGACAAGGTTGTTTTTAAGGGGGCGAACATGTTAGGGTGCTAACCTACACATAGGTATATCAATATTTTTGGATGTAATAAAGGTCAATATTAATAAGTCCTTTCAATAAAATAGAATAAGGTGGATGTAAGAAGACCTAATAGAAGTTTTCGCTTCTAGAAGGATCTTCCTCTAGTTGCTTCTCTTGATAGACATATTTAGTATAAATAAGGGTCAAGGGTATGAAAACCCTAGCTTGGAGAATTATTGTAACAAAGCGCTGCTCAATTGGAGGTTTCCCCCTCGAAGAGGCTTGTGAACATTGCTTTCTGAATCAAAGTGTTATTTTTGTTGTTGTTCTTATATCATTTCTGTGTTATTGTGGAGATTATGTTGGATATATTACTGTTATTCTGCCATTTCTAGAATTTTATTTCTATTCTGCATATTTATTATATCTGGTATCTTGCAATAGGTTAAAGGGAAAAAAGGGTTGGCCAATGGCCTTCCAACACACCAGACACATCACGCATGTCGAGGCACCCTCATCAACCACCGTGCGGAAAATGTTCTGAGTAAAATTTTTCGCAGAGTAAGACACTATTATCTGAAATGTTACGTGGCAAGGAAGATGAGGTTTTAAGTCATTCATATCAAGCATGATCGTTCCTAGATTACAAGTCTCAGCAGATCCTAAGGTAGCTAACAAAGGATTTCTCTAGGAAAGGCATCTCTAGAGGACTTCCAAAGCTGACATCGTATAAGGGGTTTGTGACAAATCGTCCACAACAGAGTAGTTCTAGGCGGCCCTTGCATTTGGGTTGTGAGAATATTTCTTGAACTCACCTTTAGGGATGTGTTTCATTGTTTCTCCAAATGTATTGTCAATCTGGAGAGGAAGATATGGGTTTTCAGCTTCTTTACCCTTCTCAGGGGTATTTGGCATTCCTTAGTCGCGTGTCTTAGTTGTTGTGTCAACACTACCATTCATTATATACACATTCGTAGACAAAGGATTACTCGAAGATGAAGGGGGTCCTTGACCAACCCCTTCTGCGCTTGAAGAGGCTTGAGATAAGTTTTTCCCATGTGGAAATGTATTTGGTAACATGGTAGGTGGTTTCTATGCCAATAACTTTTGGGCCTGTGCAAGTTGAGGGCACTGGTGAGTTGGATGGTCTTCCTTGCAAAGATTACAAGGATACTTCGACATTTTATTTGCAGTGTTTCACTTGGAAACATTATTGGTAGGTTTCTTATCCCCCTTACCCTTATTTCATTGTTTATTCTTTTCGTCAGGCTGCTGGGTGGCCTTTGGTTTTGTTGATTTCACACTGTGTACATCTGACGTTTGAGTAGGGGGAGCAGTCGAACCAGTCGTCTGGTTGGCTGTTGTATTTTTTATTTCCAATTGTTGCAATGGATTTGTCATCTTATCATCGGGCTTCATTTTTGTTGAACCTACAATGCCATCGACATGTGGTACAGATCTTTGTCTAGTCTTGTCAAGTATTGACCGTGGTGCATCTGGTAAAAATTTGTAAAGTAAACCAGATTGAAAGTAAATCAGTTCTAGTTGTTGGGATCTCATTATCGCTTCTTCCTCTAAAAATACCCCCAAGGTTGTGATGTCTTTATACAACTGAGGTATAAAAGACTTAAGGAACCAATCAAGAAGAAATGTTGGTGGGATTGACACTTTTATCAAACTGTTCCGTCGTCTCCATTCTCAGATGTGATCTGAGATATGGTCCACTTTTGTCTACTCAAAGTTGGCCATCAATTCGGTGTCGGCATCGTATCTCACAGGTAATTGGAAATGGTTTAAGAAATCCATTGCCAATTCACTGAAGGAAGAGTATCTTGAGAAATCAAGCTCGATGTACCATTTCACACCACTCCCAATGACAGTGCATTGAAACAAATGCAAATGGATGGAGTCGTCTCTCAATGAATTGGACGAGCACCATAAATGGAAGGTAGTCACATGATCGCTTGGATATTCGTTAGGCTTGGCCTCAAACTTTGGAATATCCAAGGGCAACTTGATTAGCATAGGATGCCAATGGGGATCATGACAGATGGGGTTGTTTAATAACCTTGTCAAGTCTGGCAAGTGCAGAATTGCCAAAAATGGTAATTTGGGTTGTTGATTGTAACCAGGGAAAATGAAGCATTGCTTTTGGCTGGCACCAGGTTTCCAGGAAATGTTAGGTTGATGGCTAGGGTTCTAGTAATAACAATGATCATGAACAACATATGGATTCTGCGCTTGTTGAGACATCATCGACTGAATCCTGTAATAGGATGTAAAGGGTTGGGCTTGTGTCTCATTCCAAGGATTTTTGGAAGGGTTACCCCTGCCGATCCAATGGGCATAGGTGTTGAGCCTTTCCTGGGGTTCCATTGGCTATGGAAGGGGTTTCCACTGATCGACATCCCAAATAAAGTAACTGATCCCTACCATGGATTCTAAGGTCCTTATGAGGAAGGAATTCCTAAGTTTTCCCCCTGTGCAGAAATAGTACCTTGTACAGGATGTTGTTGTCCATAATCGGGGTTTCCCCCAGCCAAAATGATAACTGATGAGAAGGCATTGTTACCAAATGTGCCAAACAAATAGAATGGTGTCTAACCAACTGACATGTTATGAGAAGGAATTCCTTGACTACCTACTCCAAATGAACTATAGTTTGCGTTTGGCTCAACGGAGTGTTGGTGAGCACCATTGAGCGAAGGGGATGAAGTAGGTATATGACCCCCTCTGTAAGGGAAAGCATTATAGGGAGCCAAAGTGTCCCCCATAGATCCTTGCAGAGGAGTGTTGGAGCTCCCTGCCCCAAGACCTAAATTCTGTAGAGTGGATTAGGAAAGTACAATTCTTGTACCAAAGCCAGGCATCCCATATGAGAACAGAGGGCCTGTCGCACTCTAGGTGAATGGAGCACTAATCGTCGCCATAGATGGAATCATACCATTTCTTTAGGTAGAGGCAGTCGATAACATAGTGTTCCAGACCGACAAAGGTTGGTTAGGAGGTAGAACACCCCCTGTAATGACAGTCGTAGAGGAAATATGAATATTCCCTAAAGAAGTAGTAGAATTTTCTTCCATCACTACTTGTAACACTACCTGACGCTTGTAAGGTTGAACCTATACAATGATGGGCACCAACAGATCAGTGATTGGAGGGTTATATGGGCCAAGAGATTGTGCTATGAGGTTAGAAATGATTGGTTCCTCTAGAATCAAATGTTCTCCTCTCGGATATGACTCAAGTACATTTTCTTGTAACCCGGTCGCCTCAAAAGACCCTTGTTGGTCTAGTTTTCACCTTAGTGGTGGCAGGGGTGGCTCGAGATCAATGGATGGTAGGTTCAAAAGCCTTCACGACCAAAGGAGGTCCTGATCCTCCACTGTGTGAGAAGATCAATGACACACTAGGGATTTCTATAATCGTTTAAAAAACCATAACACACTAGAAAAAGTTCCTATGGTATAAAACAAGCAGATCACTAGCTAGTTGGAAGAATAGTTACAACAACCAACACTAGAGAAACTTACCGGTTCAAGTGAAAATCAAAGAAAGAAGAACCCTCTGGATATACTCAACAAATAATGTGCCAATGTCTTCCCTAGGTATCGTTGTATACCCCCGCAATCACCTATGTAAGTCACTAAGATAAAGGCCACTAGGTTTCCATCATGCGAACAGTCACCAAGTGGGTACAGTCGACAATTGGGTGGACCGCAATGAGCAGGGTATCAAGCTCGAAACCTATCAAGGATATCAAAAGCAATTGTTCTGGAAGAAAACTAAGGACCTCAAATGGATTCAATATCCATGAAGCTCCGTGGAAAATGTGATCAACGAAATCCCAAGATAAGCCCTCTATATGCATTCCCCACTATGATTCATCTGGCTTTGGAGGGGTTATCTCCGCTACCTTTCCACTTGCGACCTCATGTTTATCCCCTGTGTTAGAGGGGGTTTTTGGATAAATTTCACGGTTATTGGAATTTCAAGAACTCCTTATCTTAGACTCTTATGTTTGTTTTTGTAGCCTTGAAGATTTTCCTCTCCAATCCTATATCAAGGCTCTAGCCTAGACTAAATTGATGAACCCTTCAAACATAGAGTCTAATAAATTTTAATTAAGCGTTAATTTTAGTGGTTGTCTTAAGTCAAAAGGAATGAAAGTGAAACTAGTGATGTTCTTTAAGAGACAAAAGAGAAGAGCATAAGATGATACTGGAAACAAAAGTACTTCTTTCTTCACAAATAAATATTTGCCAATAAAAACTCTTTCACCAAACTTTTTGTAACTACTTTTCTCAGATCTTTGAAAAGAAAAACTCAAAACAAGATTTAGCTCGACTACGAGCAAATTAATTTCCTAAGCATTCAAGTAAAGAACTTAAGAAAACTTTCTTTTTCCTTGGTAAACAAAGAAACTAACCTAAACTACTTTACCAAACAAAGAAATGAAAGGATTTTCTTTTTATTGTTTCATGCTTCAAAACAAGAAATTTGAAAATGAATTATTTTCTTTTTTTTTAAATAAAAAGGGGAAAATGACAACAAGACAAGACCAAGAAATGGCTTATGGCCCAATCGCAGATCGCAGGGAGTCACTGAAAACACCAAACAGGAAGATCAAAGCAGACTCACCAACTTGTCTAAAAACCCTATTAAAGAAAACACAAGAAATCTTTGATCAAAAGAAATATACACTGAAGTCAGACCTAGGCTACAGACTGGTATAACAGAGACCAATGCTAGATCAATAAAACACCTAAGAAGTGTGACTCCTGATAGGGAAGAGGATGATTTCCTCTTTTTTTTTACAAAAGTTCTCTGAACAGGCCCTCTACTGACACTTCAACAACCAGCGTATGTATGCAAGATGTCCAAGGGCAGGGCACATATGCACATGTACAGGCCCACTGTAGGGTGCACACACCTCTATAACTCTTAAAAAACATGAAAAAACAACAGTCCAACATAGGCAGGGAGTACTAGTATGGAAGACCATCATCCCCTGATGACACAAAAGCTCACAGAAACTCATAAAATAGTAAACAAACTGATTCAAAGCACCCAAAAAGAAATATCCCTAAAGACCCTAGAGGCTTACCCAGTATGGTCGCCAATTCTGCTATAGCGGGAAAAACCCACTATGGATTACACAAAGGGCCTAAAGTGTAGGTAGAGATAACCATCTAAAGTCTCCTACTTTTTATCATTATCCCAACATTACCCCATAATCCTACATAAAATACAAGAGAGAGGGATCTCGTAGGCCTACCTTAAAATCCGCATCTGGTATCAATCCCTCTGCGCTTGGTTGTTTCCTGACTGCAAATATCCTCCCAAGGATGACCTGCATTCATAAAAAGAGAAACAAGAAACTACAATCATGCATTCTACATATGGATTAGTGGGTTAGACATCATAAGAAAGAAATGTAAACAAATCATATAAGTTTAAGACATCATTCAACGAGACATAAAAATTACTTCTTTATATTAATATCACAAAAGTCACTTACAACATGAGACCGAAATTGCTCCTCGAACTTGGTCCTGGGCTCCTCTTCACCATGCACCAACTACTTCCATGTATTCCTCCTCTTGATTTCTCTCTTAGAGAAATGATAAGGACTTTACAATTGGGTCAAAGGGGGATTGA
The DNA here is from genome assembly GCA_000966675.3 of Picea glauca. Taxonomy (NCBI): domain Eukaryota; kingdom Viridiplantae; phylum Streptophyta; class Pinopsida; order Pinales; family Pinaceae; genus Picea; species Picea glauca. Next base: position 93,316 of record JZKD02S1644132.1, read on the forward strand.
TAAAATGGGTAGAGTTCCTTTTCTCTCGTGCTTCCCTTTGCAATGGGACCCCAACCCCTTCTTTTATAGGCCAAAAGGGACAATAACAGTTGGGGTGACACGCTATGGGTAGTCAAACAGTTTAGTAACATCTTAGAAACTAGTATCCAATGAAATTTTCCACATTTCACGATATTTTGTGAGTGTACGCGGGTTGTAGTGGCTCAACAAGCATGTGTATGCAAGCAGTAGTGGGGCAGAATGCATACACCTTCAAAATTATGGTTTTTTAGAAGGGTTGTTCAATAGTAGCTTGGTAAAGATAAAAATTTAGATGGCATGATGCCAGATATACCTGTGAGGTGCAATTTAGGGTTATAACACCACGATGAGTCGAAACACATAGAGATCTAATATATCTTCATTCTTGATATGTTGCAGAGAGGAGCCATAAAACTCCAATATGTTAGCACAGATGAACAAGTTGTTGATGTGTTGACCAAGATTCTAACTCATGTAAAGTTTGAGAACTTTCGATATACTCTTGGTGTAGTCTGAAAGGACCTCCCTCGAAAGGGAGAGTAGTGATGATGTGACAACTTAATTGTTGTGATGATGTTTCAACCTAGTGTTGTGATGCGAACTTAATTGTTTTGATGATGTGCCAACTTAATTGATGTGATGATGTGCTAGCCTTATGCTGTGATGATGTGATAGTCTCGTGATGTGATGATGTGCCAGCCTCGTGCTATGATGATGTTCCATATTAAGTGTTGTGATTCCAACCTTGTGTTGATGACATGCCAGCCTCGTGATATAATGATGTTCCAGCCTCATACTTTGATGATGTGCAGCTTAATTGTTGTGATGATGTGCCAACTTAAGTGTTGTGATGCTATCCTTGTGTTGATGACATGCTAGCCTCATGCTATGATGATTTTCCAGCGTCATGTTGTGATGATGTGCCAGACTTGTGCTATGCTACCATATTTGTGCTGATGATATTGTGTAGCCAACTTTGTGTTGTGATGCCAACCTTATGTTGAAGACTCTTAGCCTAGTGTTGAGGTTGATGATGCTCCATCCTTTGTGCTGTGATATTGTTGTTTTTGATGTTCTATTAGCCTTGTGTTGTTATTGATGATGATGATGTATTAGTGTTATACTAATCCATGTTTTTGAAGTTGATGATGATGATTCCACTTCAGCTTCTTGCTGAATTTGATGATGATGATGCCACTTCAGCTCCTTGCTGAAGATGATTACGATGATGATGATTTTAATTCATCTTTGATGCCAAATATGATGATGTTACTTTAGCCTCATACTGAAGATGATGATGATGTTACCTTAGCCTCATGTTGATGAGGATGATGATGCCATTCCATCTCCCTGTTGTGAATGATGATATTGATGATGAGAAAAACTTTTGATGATTTATAGATATGCCAGTCATTGTTCCAATATGTTGTTGATGATGTTTCCCTCTCTCTCGCCTGATGTTGTTGTATAATACCATTGTTGTTAAGGGGGATTGTTGAAATATTGTAACTGCAAAGAGTACTATATTTTATGATTGATTCATTATTCATTAGATCAATCCCCTTTTGTGGATTGATCATGTTGAGCACTGTAAATGATCAAATCCCCTTTTGAAAATTGGTCAAACCCTAATCGTAACATGCTATATGAAAAATCACCCCCCAGAATATATTAAAGTGGTTATAACCACCCAAAATGAGAAGTCGGCCCTGCTAGTGAAACAAAACCTCAGTTCAACACCTGCCAAATTGTATAAATAAGAGAGTCTAGTGCCTCATTTGTTCACTGACTCAATTGTTCATGAGAGCGCAAGTTTGGATCTAAAGTTGGAGAAGAAGGAAGAGAGAGAGAGGTGCATACTTGGGAGAGGACTTTCTGTATTGTTTGGTTTATTCTCTTGGCATTGTATTGGCTATCTATATTAAGGATGTTTTTGCTGGGTTTTCTCCCCCATGAGGGTTTCACAGGATAAATGATGTGTCTCTTGTGGTTGTGTATTTCTCAATGATCCTATGTATGCTATGGCTATCTAGTGAATTGAAAAGAAACCTAATAATAGCTTAAACTCTAACAAAGATTTCCTCTCGAAGTGGGAAATATGGATTTTAATTTTTTATTTATTTATTGTTGAGAACAATTGACATCTACAATTTTGGACAACACACTATTTTTTGGTTATATAGTTAATATATTTTTGGAAATAATTTGAATTATAATTGACATAAATTGTCAAAATATGAAAATGATGATGGGAGTCATAAGGATGGATGCTTTGTTTTCTTAACTAATAGTGTTATCATTGTTAGATAACTAAAGGGAATCACAAGGGGTCCCACCTACTAATTATTATTTATTTAAACCCTTGTTATGACTTCATTACTTTCCCCCATTAACTAAAAAGTTGGTTGTGTTTTACTTAAATTAACTAAGGAAGTAGTTCAACTACTTCAACCAATTCTAATTTGTTTAAAGGAAAAAGGAAAGGGAGGAACAAGAGGAGAATAAAAGGAGAAGGATTAAGGTTTTCTCTTTGAGTTTTTGTTGAGATAATTCAGTTTACATTCAATCCTTAATTCATTAAAAGCCTAATTATTTTTTATGATAGCAGGGTCTTATTGTAGACAACAAGATTCAAGGTTGAATTACATCATTCAAACACGTGTTTTTTAGAGATGTTGATCTATCTTTTATAGTCTGTGTATACGTGTATGTTTGTGAATTAGATTTCATGACTGACAAAGGATATTGTGCAGAGTCGAGTGGGAAACAATCTGTGGAAAGTTGATCCATCTTTTAAAGTTCAATTTTTTACTTTCTGTCAGAAGTCCTTTTGTATGTTTCATCGGGGACGTATAAGTTTGACTTTGGTCCAAAACCTCCTCGGGAAATTTTGTAAAGAGAACAGTTCTTTGATTAATTGGAATGAAATAAAGGATTTATTTGTCTCATTTGTTCTGATTATTGACTTGGTGTCTTTACTTCTATCTCTATATTTATTTCAACATCTGTTATTTTCAAAAAATCACAAAAATAATGAATTTTTCAACAAGCTTTTATTTTGAAAAAAATAGCCTAAGAACATTTAAATAATACTTGTGAATTAGGATAACATTTTTTATGGCTATAAACATAGGGTGATATTCCCAAATATCTTTCTTTATCCAAGAAAGATCTGAAAATGCTTGAGTAAGATCATTTCATATATTTTCCTCAACATTTATTTGGCGAACATACTGGGGAGATATTCAATATCTCTCTGGTTAATTTTTATGCTTGATTAGCATCGAATACATCTATTTTTTATGATATTGATTCTTTGAATGTTTTATTTATTAATGATTGTACCTATTGCAAGGCAGCCCAATATTGATCCCGATCTTCAAGATCATACCAACATTCCTTTGAATTTGTCTAACACCACTTTAGACACTTCCAATACTCAGGCTGAGCTTAATCATTCATGGGCAGCAATTGAAAGAGATATTAGTGCCCAAGAACGTTGGGAATCTAGACATAGATAACCTAGAAATCAGAAATAACCTTCTTGTTCCTTCATCTTTGGCCTTCCTTTCATGTCCTTAGACTCTCATTTTTCTAGGAGAAGAAGAGGCTTATCACCTGAAATTGATCTTATTGCTGAAATAGGAAGAAGGAACGTTGTTCTATCTACCCAACAAAGTGCTCTAAGAAGAACCTTGTGTGATTCATCCAATTTGTCTTTCTCTCCCTCACCTATCATCCCCAGGATGGCATCTAGTGGTGTCTTTGGTGGCACTGGAATTTATTCCTCCTTTCAGTCTTCATCTTCATTAGTTATTGGTAGCTTATATAGCCACGATATCCCTGTCTAATCTACCACAAATCCCACCAAAGTCATTAAAAAGTATGGGATTTTTCATTTTGAAGAATATGACACAACCACACCATGGCATGTTTCCTCTCTTTTAAACCTAGCACCTGATACTCGTCCACTTCCTAAATTCAAAGAGAATCTCCCTAGGTTTTCAAGGAATAACATTGTCACTACAAATGAACACATAGTGTCATTTTCTAATGCTTGTCACAACATAAGAGGCAACGACAATGATAATTGCATGCACTTATTCATCAATTCCTTGGAAGGAAAGGATGCGACCAATTTCTTTGACCTTCCTCCTAATATTTTTTCTACTTGGGAGGAGTTAGTTTATTAGTTCAAGTCCACCTATGGGAAATCTAAAATCCCAGCTGAGAAGTTACGAGAGAACAATAACATCGCATATAAGAATGGTGAGACCATCAAGTCCTTTAACTTGTGTTACACTAATTTATACAATCAAATCCATGAACTCATTCAACCTCAGAACCAAGCTTCTTTCATGCATTACTAAAATACATTACCTTCCCCATATTCTCATAGGATTGAGGAAAAATCCATTGATAACCTCATTTATGCTTTGCATACTTGTTTAGAGTATGAAGAACAACTTGAAAGAACAAGTCTTCCTCAGGGAGAATCAGTTAAACAAACAGACATGTCTGCCACCTTACAACTAGTACAAGATATGAGTAATCGTATGATAGCATATGAGAAAAAGAGAAATGTCTCCCCTCTAACCTCTGGATATTTATCCTCTTCTACACCCCCCTTTAGAAATCCAATTGAAAATAATTTTCAGCCTAAATATATCATGCCTCAAAGTTGGTGTAAATTTTTCGAGGAACACCATGAGGAAGCCACATGTGAGGTAAGGAAGAGGGACAAGGATAAGATCATTGGTAAAAGACTAGAAACTACCATCATTGTCCTAGGTTTTGTAGGACCAGAAGATGTCATGATCATCAATACGAGGAACAAATCCTATGCTCCCAAAGGCAAATATGATCCTCCCCGAAATTCTTATATCCCAATATCATCCTCACCATCTCCTACTATTTATGTTCCTAAGGTTCCTGACAGTCAAGGACATACTTCCCCTCTCCCCTCTTCCAAATACAATATTTTGAATCAGTTGGCCAACATAAAATTATATGCAACCCTTCTAGACATGGTTTTCGTCCCTGAACAACAGAGGCATCTAAAAAAATTCATGGAAGTAAAATCTTCCATTGTATCCGACCTCTATGAAGAGGTAAATGAAGAGGATTCATCTTTAAATAAAGTAGGTTTACATAACTTTAAATACCCTGTAAAAAATCCCCCTTTTTATATTTCTATAAAGATTATGGATAAGATCACCCATTGGTGCCTCATTGATGGCAGTTCGGACCCAAGTGTGATGTAAAAAATTATTATGGAAGAGCTAGGATTGTCTTGTACAAATGAAAACACCAATAGCATGCTCTCTTATAATAGTCTACCAAAAACAACCATAGGTGATATTAAAGATGTGACCTTAGTTTTGTGCGCACAACCTGAAATAAGGACAACCCTTAACATTCAGGTAATTGATATGCCAGTAAGTAATTACTAAATCATATTGGGAAGAGATTGGCAAGATTTGATGGGTGTATACCTCTCACTCAACGAGACACACTTATCCATTCCTGTTGGCATAGGGGCAAACCGAGGGTTCAACTCTAACAATGCACCAACAAGCCCTAACTATTGGCCCTTTTGGAAACACCTACGGAGCAGATGCAGTCTCACCTGAAGTAGCAATAGGGGGTCGCAGGACACATGTGTCTACAACTAGAGGAAATGCAAGTGAATCCAATAGAACAACAAACATAGATATAGTTATTCTTTACCAGTTTAAACCTACTTTGCACAGTTATATCATGGATCTAACACAATAATAGTATGACAGACAACAAAGAATACAACATCAACCACAAAAAACAACAAGATATACATGGTTCACCCCCTCCCTGGGGTTATGTCCACATAACTGTGCTTCTTGATATATTAATATGGAAACATACAATTCTATCTGCGCACTTAGCTTGCAGATTTTTCTCTCCTTCTCTTCCCTCCCTACTCACCCAGCTGAAGATCTTACAATTCAAAACAATCTTACACTCAATACTTCTCCAACGCCACAACAAAAATCACTCTTTTACCCACAATGACAAACAACAACCTAAATTGGAAAATGAATGACCAACCCCATTTTCTCATCTAGGTTCTTATTTATATATTACAATGACTCTCAGAGAACCTTAGATCGAAGTATAGGGGCCAAAACCCTAAATTCCAAAACCCTAGGTGTCTAAAACCTTAGGTCAACTTGACCCATGTTTTCTGGGCTTCACCAGTTGTCTTTCCTTCTTTCCCACGAGGTGCTCCAAAGCATCCATTGGTGTATTTTTCGGCTTTCTGAGTTTTCCATGATCTATATTCCCTGTTGATATGTCTTCCTCGATATTATCATTCAACATCTTGTTTTCTCTTACTTCAATCCATTTCTTCTCCTTTGGCCACTTCGACCCATTCTCAGTTAATGTGCTTTCTGCGTAGTTCGTACTTCGTCTTTTTTCTTCCTTTTTCTTCGATTTCTTCCTTAATCCATAACCAAGGCCCAATAGTTCCTCGGAATGGTAAAAACATTATAATCCTTAAAGAGGGAAGGATTTCACCTTACATAGAAAGTGTCCCACAACCTAATGTAAGTTATATCAAAGAGGACTATACTTTCTTGAATTCTTTCCTCTTGATGTGTCTGTCATGGTAAGCATTTTCTCGTTCCTTCTGTACCTGCTAATGAAATTATGCAATAAAATTGTCTTCTTCCAGTTCTACCAACTGCGAGAGCCTGTCTTGTACAGTGCTTGTGTCTTCCATAGCTATAAATGCTACAATTATTAAGCTATTAACTAAATATTCCATAGGTACTACTACTTCCAACCCATAAACCAATTTAAAGGGAGTCTTCATTGTCAGCTTCTTGCAAGTGTTTATGTAAGACCATAACACTGATGGTACTCTCAAATCCCAATCATCCCTATTTATACTGCAAATATTCATTAGCATTGTCTCCAAGATCTTATTAAAAGATTCAACTGTACCATTTGCTTGTGGGTGGTAAGGTGTTCTCTTCTAATGATGAACTTCAAATTCCTGAATCAGGGTCTCAGTAGTCTTATTAATAAAATGAGTACCTTTATCCCTCATAAGGATCTTTGGGCATCCAAACCTTGTTATGATGTCCTCAAATATGAACTATGCAGTTGTAGCTACACTACATCTCTTAACTTCTCTTGCCTCTACCCATCTTTTCAAATACTCTATTGCAATGATAATGTATCTCTCTCCTATGCGATTTCATGGTGGGTTGATAGGTCCCACAAAATCAATTGTCCATTTCTCAAATGCCTGTAATGTTAGTTGTGGTGCTAAAGGAATCTCATCGCTTCTAGAAGGTTTCCCAACTCTTTGGCATACATCACAGGCTCTATAGTATTCTTTAGCATCCTTACGTAAAGTGGGCCACTGGAGGCTAGCTCTAAGAACCTTTTGTGTTGTATTGTTTCCTTCATAATGTCATCCTTTGATGCCTTCATGTGCCTCTGTGAAAACCAATGGTCTTTCTGCCTCCATAACACATCTCCTCAAGATATCACCAAGTCCCATATTATATAGTTGTCCAACGATAAGTGAAAAATCTGTAGTGCGAACTACCAACTGTTTCTTCTAAATGGTTGTATATTCACAAGGTGCCATTCTTCTTGACAGGAACTGGAATATCTCAGCGAAGTGATGATCAACCTTTCTATTAGCCAGCAATTGTGTGTCTAGTAGTGTATCCTCTAGACTGGTAGGTTCCTCTTCATGTTCTAACCTAGACAAGTGGTCAGGTCCCTTGTTCATTCCTCTTGGATTGACCACAATCTCAAAATCATATTCCTCAAATAACAGTAGCCATATGCATAGTATTCCCCCCAAGAATGGCTTGTTGACTAGGTATTTCAATGCAGAGCGATAAGTAAACATATTAAAATGTCCTCCCAACAAGTAGTGTCGAAAATTATACAACACGTACACCATGGATAAACCTTCTCTTTCAGCAGTAGTGTAATTTATCTCAGTTGTAGAGAGCTTCCTACTAGAAAAGGCTAACGGGTGGTAAATATCTTCTGCTCTTGGTTGTGATAACACTGCTCCTAATGCAATAGATGAAGCATCGACATGCACGTGGAATTCCTTACTCCATTCTAGGAAAACCAAGATTGGCACAGTGACCATTTTCTACTTCAGTGTGTCGAAGCTCTGCTAACATTCATCTAACCATAGAAATTGACAATCTTTCTTTAAAATCTTTTTCATGGGTGTTGTTATCTGTGCATATCCTTTGATGAACTTTCTGTAGTATCTAGTATGTATCAGTGCAGTGCATAGATGTCTAACTGAAGTAGGAGGAGGTAGATCAATAATAATGGCAATCTTGGAAGGATCTACTAGCAGTCCCTTCTTACAGGAAATGTGGCCTAGCAACACTCCAAAGGGTGAAAAGAAAATACATTTTTTTAAATTTATGGCAATCTAACATTGCCTTCATTTATCTAACATCAATCTCAAACATTCAATATGGTCTTTCAATAAGCTAAAAACAATAACATTTATGTAAAAATTCCTTGAATACTTCAACCACCACCCTGGAGAAGATGGCTAGTTCATTATTCAATCCGAAAGGCATCACTATGTACTGAAAATAACCCCATTCTATTGTGAATGTTGTATTATGGTGATCTTCCTTAAATCCTGATTTTGTGATAACCTGAAAATCCATCTCTGAAGCAGTAAACTTCCTATCCTCCCACATTATCTAGCACTTCATCAGTAAACGGTTTAGGGAATGGATCATGTAAGCATGCATCATTCAACTTCCTTAAATCTACACAGATTTTTATTTATCATGTCTTCTTATCCTATACCACCATAGGGATAATCCATTATGATTCTTCAACAAGTTCTATGATTCCTGCTTCTAGCATTCCGTTTAATTCAATATTGACTTTCTTCTTATATTTGGGATTTAGTATGTAGGGTCTCTTCTTGACTGACCTTGCATCTGGTTTCAAAGGGATCTTCATTTCTCCCATGGGGATTTTAATTCCCTTCATGTCTGATTTTAATGCACAACTCTTTCATCTTTAATCAAATCAATGAACGTATATAAGGAACTGACAATATTGCTTACCTCTTTTCCATCTCCAAGTGTGGCTGACTGATCTAATTCTAGAGGCATTCCATATTCTCTCACTTTTGGCTGTGTCTTCGATGAAGAAGCTTGATCTCTTCCAAATTCTCTTATTGCTTCTTCAAACGTCTGCTTTTCTTTTTATGGATCAAACACTTGTGTCTTCTCTGCAACTCTTATGACCCTTGATTCTTCTATAGCATTCCCTAGATTCACCTTGTCTTCTCCTGTAACAATGAATCCTCTAGTGATGATAGGGACTCTGAGATCCTCCCCGCAAGGTTCTGCTGAGATTAGTTGTACTTGCTAGTTTCCTCTAATGGAATATCCAACAATACTGAGAGGGGGGGGGGGTGAATCATTATTGCCTATTTTTTCTTATTAATTCCTTCAATATTAAGAACACATATTAATTATTCAATTAATAAATATATGATGGACAAAAAACCCTTATGAACACAAGATTTATCGTGGAACCCAATAGGAAAAACCACCAACTCTTTTCTATTAACTACAAAATTCATGTTCTTAGAAGTTACATAGAAGGAAGATGTTCTCTCTGTTTGATCAAAACCAACTGATTAGGATGCACCCACGCCCTTGTTCACCAACAAAAACTGGTAGGAGGCTTCAACCCCCCATTTATTCAGCTATAACTTACAAGGAAGCACCAACTCCCCTGCAGGCTCCAACCTTCCCTTGCACCACCCAACCACCCTTAATTTTACAATGTAATTCAATCTCTTCTACTCTTCATTAACTTTGAGTCAAGCATCCATTAAAACAAGTCCTATCAGATTTGATATTTTGACTTCGACTTGTTTTCCCTTGCTCCACCCTTCCTCCCTTTATGATGGTTATAACATGTATAACAATTCTCCTGTATTGTCTGCTTGCAAGGTATTCTGGTTATGTACATATGAACTTCATCTCTTTCTCTCTGGCTTCTATCATTTAATATTTAATGACTCTATTGTAGTCCAATAAAGGTATGAATCTCTGTAATTTTCATAGAGACCGAATTCTGTAGAGGCTCTTCCTTCAAACCATTATATGTGATCGAGAATTACAGAACCATGGGCTCACCAACTACAACGACGTATTATAATTTCCTTTTAAAAATCTTATATCATATGACCAACAGTGGTGACTAGATGATAGGCCAGACAAGCGCTTTAAGCACTTATGTGAATAAAGGGTCACGATTTTAACCTCCTAAAATTGTTGACTGTCATAACTTTGATACTTCTCCCTTTGAAACTTTTGGACTTGAATCCTTTCAAAACATCCAAATCATATTTCCTAAACAGATCATATGGTTTACGTTTATTTTGTATAAACTAATCAATCGTCAGATTTAATTCTTACAAGGATTAATCTGACACCTGGGTCTTATTCAAGCATTGAGATGGATGGCCACAAATTACTTCGTGACTTCATCTATTATACTTCCACTATCCTTCCATTGTGTTTTTGATCAATGGTTGAGAATGCAACCAAAGTATTCTTTAGATCGGATGACCCATGTCCACTTTGGGACTTCGACATTCAGGACTTCAGAGGTTTTGAATAGACATTTCTCAATTTTCCTATGGAGTGATCACCTGATGAGTAAGTCATAATACGGTGGCAACCTCTTTCTATTGGTTAACACTTCCACTTACACTATCCTTCCACTGTAGTAGATCGACAGATAAGAATTCTCCCGAAGTGTTTCTTTAGATCGGATGAACCATGTCTACTTCGGGATTTCGTCCTTCGGGATTTCAGAGCTTTTGTCATTTTCTAGTGGTGAAACTTCTAAAGTAAAAATACCAGAGTGATGTAACTTCCTTACATCACTTGATGACATGTCACGAGCCATGTAGCTACCATGTGTCACCTAGATTCATGATTTACATGTACCAGAAATATTGATTTCAACTTGACGCTTGTCATTCTCTGACTGTTCCAGTGTCCTTACTGATGTGGATTGTTAACGTGGTCTGTCATAATTTCCTATTGATGTGGTCTGTCAACATAGATCTTTCGATGTGACACATATTCATCTTCTTGATCTAATGGTCAGAATAATGTCTGAAAGGTATCTCAGATCGATGACTAAGAGTGACTTTGGAACTTTGTCCTTCAGGACTTTGAGACTTTTGACATTTCTTGGTGGTGAAACTC
>JZKD02S1644143.1:11120-22472 GCA_000966675.3 Picea glauca
TCAAATCAATGAAATATCACAGTAAATAAATCAACCCAAATAGCACACTCCCTGACTCAATCTAGAGTCCAAGGGGTTCCATCGATGCCTCTGCATCCTCAAGGTCCAAAACCCTAAACACTCAATAAAACTGAGTCAATAGCACCTGTCTATGTCAAAGTAGTAAAACATCATGTCATCTCTCATAACGCATCATAATCAAGGATAAATGTTTTAACATCATAAAAGTCCAGATCACTTGCGAGCAAGTGTCCTCAAAGAATAAGTTTTCTCAGTGCACCAGAGCGGGATGTTACACCTTGACCTATAGAGACACTCTTCGATCACTTTCCATCTTCGATCGCAATCCCCCAAGGGTCACCCGAGAAACATGTGTTGGATTAAATATACTGTTGCATTTTTTGGATAACAACGTTTCTTGTTGAATCCTCATTGGTTTTGAGGATTTAATCTTCATAAATTGTCTTGATTTGAGCATGACTAACATTGTTTTGCAGGTACACTACATTGGAATCCATTTACCATCTCATAAGACTCTTTCTCAAGCCTTTTTCCATATTTGACGTTGACCTATAGAGACACTCTTCGATCAATTTCCATCTTCCATCGCAATCCCCCAAGGGTCACCCGTGAAGCCTGTGTTGGATTAATCCTTCACTAAAACGAAGGGAACATCTATTGAGGTGACAATGATAAGTGTTCCCACTTGTGTTGCACAATTGTGGCTTGGGTTTGGATTTTCCCAAACTACAAAATGTGTGATAACAATAACAACAATAATGTTAAAATTACATTTCTCAAAGATACTAGATACTATCATACCCCCATTCTTGGTATAATGAATGGTTGAAGTAAAATTGAGGTAGGGATTTTTTTAATTTTATTGGTTAGTTTCTATGAATAAATAGATTTTTCTTGATCTATTTGTGAAGTAGACATTAAACTTATATTTCTTATAACAAGTTTCTTGCATTTGGTTCATCCACTTCATTGGAATATCCCAATCTGACCTGATTGCCCTTTGTTGTCCATATGTCTCCATTTGACTTAAAATAATAAATAGATTAGGCATTTGGTGACCTAAAAGAATGAATAGATTGGGCATTGCATAAAATTGTGCTTGTGTAATTTAACACTAGAAAATCAACATGGTTCGCGGTATGACATCGAGTATATGATGGATGTATGTTCTTAGTTTTGCACAAGATAAATTGATCTCCTCTAGGAGATGCTTTTTGTTGTTGTTGTTTCTTGTTTCTTGAAGGAGCCATAGTGACAATCATAGGAAGAAACATGAAGAGAGATATCCAAACATAGAGTTGTGCACACCAATGTAATGAAGAAGAAGAGTAGGTCGGCACATGTAGAGGGTGTGTTGATATTTTATGTAAATTTAGAAGTTATTCTTAAGTGTTAATGTTTCAACATCAGGTTGACATTCTCTCGGGATTGGTCATGGTAATTTTACCAATGGATAATGACCCTGGAATAGTATTATAAGGACATAAGACTCAAAGTGTGTGGCTTTCAACATCTGGAATGACTGAATTTATTCTTGTGGCACATATGGAAACTTGATCGAGAAGAATGGTCCTTATAGTCACATAACACTTTGTTGAGTACATGACAACTATGGGACATTCAATGTACATATTGAAGAAGGCATTATATGGATTAAAGCATGCACCTAGAGTATGGTATGGCAGTCTCAACAATTTTCTGACGAGATTAGAATTTATAAACAACAATGCAGATCCTAACCTTTAATTTAAGGTTGTGGATGATGGTTCGGTAATACTATTATTGTATATGGATGACCTATTTCTAAACAGGTGTGGAAAATCTCATCTTAGAGTGTAAGAGAAAACCTAGCTGCTGAGTTTGAGATGACAGATATCGGGATGATGCACTACTTTTTGGGTCTCGAGGTATGGAAGAGACATGATGAGATCTTTCTTAATCAAGGGAAGTATACAATAGAAATCCTGAAGAGGTTCGAGATGTTGTATTGCAAGCAAATGGCTACACCTATGATATTAAATATGAAGTTGTTGTAGGATACAAATTTAGAGACTCTTGATGTTACTTTATACAGGTAGATGGTGGGTTCATTGATGAACTTGAAGAACACAAGACCAGATATATATTTTGATGTGAACACCTTAAGTCAATAAATGGAGTAGCCCAGGTAGGTTCATTTGGTTGCARCAAAACATGTGATGAGGTACCTTAAGGGTACATTGGATTATGGTCTYGAATATGTGATAGACCATGAGTTCGGGYTATATGTATATTYAGATTCAGATTGGGCCRAMAATATTCCTAATMRGAACAGTAMYTYGACATATTGCTTYAGTCTAAGYTCTAGTATGGTTTCATGGAGMAACATGAAGCAGTTGTKTGTAGCACTCAGTACGAYTGAGGTAGAGTATGTGGCAGCAAGGCGCGAAGCAGTGGCTTCAGAAATTGATCATGACTATTGGACTGAATTTGACTTGTAGGTAAACACTACAAGAAGAGGATGATGAGACTTGTTCTAGAGGAAAAGTGATGAAGTCAACAAGTTGAAGATCTAGTTGATATTCAGTGCTCGAGAGGGAGCCAGATAGCCAGTTCCAGAGGGAGTTGGGTATCATATTAAGGAGTAGTGAGGCTCCAGTTTCATGACTACAAATGATCAAGTTGTGGACGTGTTTACCAATCCGCTTTTGAGCATGGAGTTTGAGTACTTCAAGGACAAGCTTGGCATGGTCCCTATTCAGAGGGAGTGTTCTCATCTAACATTAAAAAGGGTTGGCATTGAGACATGTGGAACTCTTCCAACATGAAAAAGGATTGACATTGAGAGTTCTCATCCAGCATGAAAAAGGGCTGGCACTGAGTGTTCTCATCTAGCATGAAAAAGGGCTGGCACTAAGACATGTGAAACTCAACCAACATGAAAAATGGATAGAACTAAGACAGGTGGAACTCATCCATCATGAAAAGGGGTTGTGATGGCTGTGACCGCACTCCCCGTAGCACGATCGCCTCCTCCAGGACCTTCTTTCCCTCGGCCTGAAGAGTGCCAATGCTCTTCGATCTTCCAATCGGAAGATCTACCCCACAGTTCCTTCGCGCGACTTCCCCTCCTTCTATTTATTCGGGAAATCGGAACTCGCAGACTCGCGAGTTCGAAATTGAGTTCTGGGCTCTCGAACCCCCAAGACCCGAGGCGTCGGTCAATCGCTAACTTTTCTTACTCTACTGTCGAGACTTTGCTCTATCGCTTCTCGCTATTTGATACGCCAAGCGCTTGAGGTTCCAACCTCCGATAAGCGATACGCCGAACGTCGATTTTTGCGATCTCGCCCTCTCGCGACTTCGCTACTCGTGCACCCAAATGACTCCTACCTCGACTCCCGATGTTCGAGACGTCGAACCTCCACTGGCTATGCCACCTATCTTCCCCTATCGCCTTTAGCCACACAATCCCACGCGATCGTCGAGACTTCGCGTCTCGCTATATCGCGACTTCCGCTTCGAAGAGTTGGAGTCTTACCTCACGAACTCCCGATGTTCCCATTCATGAGTAGAACCATGCTCTTCGCGATCCCGATCGATGGCTCCTGCCCTTCCGAGCTTTGAACTTCTTCCGCTCCTGCACTGTAGCCTTCTTGCACCTCCGCAAGATCCAGTGGGCCTTTGAGCTTCGTGAAATCTCCTTAGAGAAATTCATCCGTCCGTTTCTTTCTCCTTCAAAACCCCGAAATGGCGAGCTGTTCTTTCAAAAAACTCGTCACCTTGCACGCAACCTTGCGACGTCCCTTGCAACCTTCAAGGCAAAAGTTTGTTTATCCCGTCCTTCGACGAACTCGAAGGTCTATCCTTCCTGAGCTTCATCGACTTCAATTCCCTCAGGAAGAAGTTCTTGCACTCACTCCTTGCGACAATTCTTCAAAGCACGCTAAGTGTTGAAGTCTTCAATCCTGCACACTCCTGCAACAGAGATCCTTCAATCTTTTTGCTCAGAATCGCAACTCTGAGACTTTGTCTAGCTTGCGCACACCTTGCATGGCTTCGGTGCCAAATATGCACTCTTCAAGGAAATGAGAACAACAACTATCTCTAACTGAACCCTGCAGTCATGCACTCCTTGCAGACAAATTCAACTGCACTCCTTGCAGGAATTCTCTGGTTCAAGATAGAGAAACAATTTGAACTAACTCCTTGTTCTCACAGACTTCAATTCAACCATGAAGTTGTATACACAACATATAAAAGCAAATGTATGACAGGAAATAAACATTCATGAGCATAATAGCATTAATACACAGAGAATAACAAAACCATGAAATTGAATCAAATATTTCTTCTATTAATTCAATGTCTATACATGGGTGTTCTTCATACACAGTTCTCTGCTTGCTCTTCTTTCTCCCCTGAATGAATGAATGATAATACAATGTACAAAGGAGGGTGTCTATATCTGTTTTCCCTCTCGAACTCTAAACTATCAAATCTAGACTTAACTATTATATCTACTAGCATTAAATCTATTAAATGCCTCATCTACCTAAGGACGAGAGCTTATCCACTCAAGGTCCATTACAATATACAAAGTGCTCTTAATTAAATCCACACATTAATGTTTGGCGCAACAATATCAAGGTGTCTTCAAAATTTGTGCTGGCGCTGTCCAGCTGTCTTCCGCTCCATACTGGCTCGCTTGATGTGTTGTCGATGCTCCTGCATCATACTCCTCGGCTTGAAAAATTCATGGGCTCCTGTCCATGAGCTCCTGCATAGTCTGTCCATGCTTCTGTATTATTGCTTCGCTCTCCCAGCTGGACCTTCCACTGGGTGGTTCTTCCATTTGACCAGGTACTCGAAATACTGCTTTCGCCTGGTTTTCTTACCCACTCGCTTGTCCAGTATGTATTCCATCTGCAGTTTCTATGCTACTGGCAATTGTTTCCTCCACTGGATTACTGGTTCCTCAGTTCCAGTCTCTGCTTCTCCAGCCTTGTATGGGTATAAATCTGAAACATTGAATATCAGAGATATCCCGATTCCATCCGGCAACTCAATTTCATAAGCGTTCTCTCCAAATTTCTTCAGAACTCTGCAAGGTTTGATTTTCTTCATCTTTAACTTGTTATATGTTCACCTTGGGAACCTTTCTTTCCTCAAATGTGCTAGAAAAAAATCCCCAATTTTGAACTGAAGTTGTCTCCGATGCTGATCTGCTCTGCGTTTATACTCCTGGTTTGAGTCTATCAGTCGCTACTTCACCTTGCCATGAAGTTCCCTCATTGCTTCAGCGAATTCCTCTGCACTAGCATTGCTAGTCGTAGCCTGTTCTGACTCCCTGAGTTCAAAAACTCCCCTCGGTTGTGTTCCATACACAATCTGAAATAGACTCTTGCCTGTACTCCGATTCACAAAATCATTGTATGCGAACTTTGCCTGTGGCAATATGCTGTCCTAGCTGCTATGGTGCTCTATCACCAAGCTCCTCAGCAAGTCTCCCAGACTCCTGTTGACCACTTCCATCTGTCCGTCTATCTGTGGATGATAAGCTGAACTAAATTCCAAGTTAGTCCCCAGCTTCTTCCATAGCGTCCTCCAAAAATGACCTATGAATTTTGTATCCTTGTCCGAGACTATGCTTCTCGGCAATCCATGAAGTTTAACAATCTCTTTGAAAAACAAATTTGCGATGTGCGTCGCATCGCTGGTCTTTTGACACGGAACAAAATGTGCCATCTTTGAAAACCTGTCCACCACCATAAAGATGGAATCAACCCCTCTCTGCGTCCTCGACAAACCCAATACAAAATCAATGCTGATCGCCTCCCATGGTCTCTCCGGTATGGGAAATGGCTGATAAAACCCTGCATTCTTCTTTCGCCCCTTCGAATGCTGACAAATTCTGCATCTATCAACAAATCGTTTGAAATCCACTCGCATGCCTGGCCAAAAATATGATTCGCTCAACTTTGCGAATGTTTTGTCGTGGCCAAAGTGTCCTGCCAATCCACCACTGTGCTTCTCCTTTAGTAAATTCTCCCTCATGGAGCAATTTGGAATACACAGTTGATTGCCTCTGAACAACAATCCTTCCTGGATCATGTAGTCTATCCATAGGCTCTAATCTCCGAGAACAGGATTCTCAGCTGCTTCGTATGATTCTCCGAAGTCTGCATCTCCTGCGTACATGTCCTTCAGATTCTCAAAACCCAATGTTTTGACTCGGAACTCCTGCAACAACAAACATTTCCTGCTCAAAGCATCAGCCACTTTGTTAGCAGTTCCTGAAATGTGTTTAATCACAAACGTGAAATTCTGCATAAACTCTACCCATTTTGCATGTTTCTGGTTCAACTTATCCTGTTGACTCACAAACTGCAATGCATGATTATCACTATACAGAACAAATTCTTTGGGTATCAAGTAATGCCTCCACTTCTTCAACGCCTGTATGATAGCATAAAATTCTTTATCATACATTGAGTATTTCAGCTTTGCTTCATCCAACTTCTCGCTGAAATATGCAACTGGCCTATCCTCCTGACTCAAGACCCCTCCTATGGCATATCCGCTTGCATCACATTTCACTTGAAATTTCTTCGTGAAGTCCGGCAACACCAACACTGGTCGTTCTGTGATCTTCCGCTTCAACATATTGAAGCTCTTGTCAGCCTCTGCTGTCCAATGAAAAGACTTGTGCCACTTCTTCACCGTGTCCATCATTGCTGCGCTAATCCCACTAAAATTCCTGATGAAATTTTGGTAGAAACTAGCCAAACCGTGGAAACTCCTCACCTCGAAAACATTTCTCGCTGATGGCCAATTCTTAATCACTTCCACCTTACTTGGATCCATTTTCAACTCATTTGCCGAAATAACAAAACCCAAATAAATGAGCTCTGTCTGCATAAATGAAGATTTCTTCATATTGATCAACAACTTCTCCTGCTGTAGCTTCCTCATCACAATGGACAAATGTTTCAAATGTTCAGCCTTCGTCTTACTAAAAATC
This sequence comes from Picea glauca, assembly GCA_000966675.3. Lineage (NCBI taxonomy): Eukaryota > Viridiplantae > Streptophyta > Pinopsida > Pinales > Pinaceae > Picea > Picea glauca. The sequence goes on from JZKD02S1644143.1 coordinate 18,145, forward strand.
AGTATATCATCGAGATATACGACAACAAATTTGTGGATGAATTCCCTCAGGACTTCATTCATCAGTCTCATAAATGTGCTCAACACGTTTGTCAAACCAAACGGCATGACCAACCATTCGTACAACCCTTCATTTGTCTTGAATGCTGTCTTCCATTCATCACCTTCCCTCATGCGAATCTGATGATATCCTCTTTTCAGATCAATCTTTGAAAAATAATTTGCCCCACTCAGGAAATCCATCAGATCATCCATCCTTGGCAGTGGAAATCTGTACCTGATGGTAATTTTGTTGATCGCTCTGGAGTCTGTACACATTCTCCAGCCTCCATCCTTCTTCGGAATAAGCACCATTGGAACAACACATAGACTCAGGCTTTCCCTGACCAATCCTTTGTCCAACAAATCTTGAACCTGGTTCTTGACCTCCTCATTTTCCTGCGGTGTCAACCTGTACGCAGCTTTGTTCGGAAAACTGGCTCCGGGTATGAGATCAATGTGATGGCTCACACTCCTCATCGGTGGCAATGAATGAGGTAATTCGTCCACGATGATGTCAGCGAACTCTTCCAGCAGCTCCTGAATCTCAACTGGTAAGTCATCCACTCTTGTGCTAGTCAGGACAATTCTCGGTTTCCTGACCACAAAGAATTGTGGATCTTCTTTCTTCTCCATCTCTGTGAGAAGTTCCTTCCCACTCATGAGAAGTATAGTATTTCTCGACTCTGGTTTTACTTCTTTATCTTTGATTGTAAGTAACATATGCGTCCTCCCATCCTTCTCTAGAGTGTATGTGTTCATTCTTCCATCATGAACCACATTTCTGTCATATTGCCATGGTCTACCCAACAATACATGACATACATCCATGGGAATAACATCACATAAGACCTTATCCTTATATTCACCCATCTAGAAATCAACCAAACATTGTTTAGTGACACTCACCTGATGTCCCTTCTGTAGCCACGAGACTTTGTATGGACTCGGGTGATCAGTTGTGTCTAGCTCTAATTTCTCTACCATCTCAGTCGAAACGAGATTGTCAGTGCTACCACTGTCCACGATAACCTTGCATTTCCAGCCCTTGGTTTTGCATGTGGTTCTGAACAATCTGGTCCTCTGGGCTGTGTCCTCCACCTCTTTCTCAGGTGTCAAAAGAACCTTGTGCACCGTCAGTGACTTCCCACTTCCAGTGTCTTCATTCTCAACATCACGCCTCTGCGCTTCGGTGATGTGAGTTTCTCCAGCGTCCTTTTTCTTCTCTGGACACTCAAATGATTTGTGCCCATTCTGTCCACATGTAAAACATGTGATCACTCCACCTCGGCCTCTTCCTCTACCTCTGGTACGAGGAAAAGTGTTCATGTCAGCATAATCTCCTCGCTGATTATTTTGCTGTCCCCTCTGCTCAATCTGTGGCTGACCTCACTGTGAGGTTCCACCTCTCTCAACCTTACCCTGAGGTTTCTTCCATTCCTCCTTGGGCTTCTGATATTTCTCCTGGGCAACGACTTTGCCTTTGGGCTGACTTCTGCCTCGCCGTCGCTAACTTTGCTTACGGCTTAGCTTCTCCTCGGCTTTTAGAGCCATCTGATAAGCATCTTCCACCGTCCTGATAGTAACCATACTTAACTCATCCTGAATGTCGTACCTCAGACCATTTAGATATCTAGAAACCTTCTCATCATCGCTCTCCCGGTGACCTGCTCTGATGTTGAGCTTCTAAAACTCTTCGGTGTATTCCTTCACCGTCATCAACTTCTGTCTCAAGTTCTGCATTCGCCTGAACAATGTGATATGATAATCCCTTGGGATGAATTTTTCCTTCATCTTAGAAATCATTTGATCCCAACTTTTGATCTTTTTCTTGCCTTTGCAGCGTCTATCTGTCTGCAGCTCGTCCCACCATAATGCTGCGTGTCCCTTCAACTTCGTGACCGCATGCCTTACCTTTTTATCCTCTTCGATATCCTCATAATCGAAGTAGGTATCAAGAGCTCGGATCCAATCCAACAACTCTTCTGCATCCATACTTCCTTCATAAGCTGGAATATCCATCTTTGTCTTCGAACTCATCCTGGCGATAGCTTTAATCAATCGCTCGGTTGATGCATCCTCTGTTGTGACCTCTTCTTCATGTCCAGCTTCCTCTTCAACTTCAGAATCACTAAGATCCCCTGCACCAACTCCGTGTCTTTGAGCGGTTTCCATCTCTTCAAGTTTTTCTCGGATATCTCTCATCTGTCTCTCCATTTCTGGATTTCCTGCTGGCCTGCCCCTTCTTCGCGCATCCCTGTCCTCCGGACCAGGTGATTTCCTTTCTCTTCTGGGTGGCATGATGATTCCTGTCTCTCTCTACTATAGAAAGCAAAGATATTCCCGCTCTGATACCACTTGATGGCTGTGACCGCACTCCCCGTAGCATGATCGCCTCCTCCAGGACCTTCTTTCCCTCGGCCCGAAGAGCGCCAATTCTCTTCGATCTTCCAATCGGAAGATCTACCCCACAGTTCCTTCGCGCGACTTCCCCTCCTTCTATTTATTTGGGAAATCGGAACTCGCAGACTCGCGAGTTCGAAGTTGAGTTCTGGGCTCTTGAACCCCCGAGACCCGAGACGTCGGTCAATCGCTGACTTTTCTTACTCCGCTGTCGAGACTTCGCTCTATCGCTTCTCGCTATTTGATATGCCAAGCGCTTGAGGTTCCAACCTCCGATAAGCGATACACCGAACGTCGATTTTCGCGATCTCGCCCTCTCGCGACTTCGCTACTCGCGCACCCAAATGACTCCTACCTCGACTCCCGATGTTCGAGACGCCGAACCTTCACTGGCTATGCCACTTGTCTTCACCTATCGCCTGTAGCCACACAATCCCACACGATCTTTGGGACTTACCGTCTCGCTATATCGCGACTTCCGCTTCGAAGAGTTGGAGTCTTACCTCACGAACTCCCGATATGCCCATTCACGAGTAGAACCACGCTCTTCGCGATCCCGATCGACAGCTCCTGCCCTTCTGAGCTTCGAACTTCTTCCGCTCCTGCACTGTAGCCTTCTTGCACCTTCGCAAGATCCAGTGGGCCTCTGAGCTTCGCAAAATCTCCTTAGAGAAATCCGTCCGTCCGTTTCTTTCTCCTTTAAAACCCCGAAATGGTGAGCTGTTCTTTCAAAAAACTCGTCACCCTGCGCGCAACCCTGCGACGTCCCTTGCAACCTTCAAGGCACAAGTTTGTTTATCCCATCCTTCGACGAACTTGAAGGTATATCCTTCCTGAGCTTCGTTGACTTCAATTCCCTTAGGAAGAAGTTCTTGCACGCACTCCTTGCGGCAATTCTTCAAAGCATGCTAAGTGTTGAAGTCTTCAATCCTGTGCACTCCTGCAGCAGAGATCCTTCAATATTTTTTCTCAGAATCGCAACTCTGAGACTTCGTCTAGCCTATGCACGCCTTGCATGGCTTCGGTGCCAAATATGCACTCTTCGAGGAAATGAGAACAACAACTATCTCTAACTGAACCCTGAAGTCACGCACTCCTTGCGGACAAATTCAACTGCACTCCTTGCAGGAATTCTCTGGTTCAAGATAGAGAAACAATTTGAACTAACTACTTGTTCTCACAGACTTCAATTCGACCATGAAGTTGTATACACAGCATATAAAAGCAAATGTATGATAGGAAATAAACATTCATGAACATAATAACATTAATACATAGAGAATAACACAAACCATGAAATTGAATCAAAGCTTTCTTCTATTAATTCAATGTCTTTACATGGGTGTTCTTCATACACAGTACTCTGCTTGCTCTTCTTGCTCCCCTGAATGAATGAATGATAATACAATGTACAAAGGAGGGTGTCTATATCCATTTTCCCTCTCAAACTCTAAACTATCAAATCTAGACTTAACTATTCTATCTACTAGCATTAAATCTATTAAATGCCTCATCTACCTAAGGACGAGAGCTTATCCGCTCAAGGTCCATTACAATATACAAAGTGCGCTTCATTAAATCCACACATTAATGTTTGGCGCAACAATATCAAGGTGTCTTCAAAATTTGTGCTGGCGCTGTCCAGCTGTCTTCTGCTCCATACTGGCTCGCTTGATGTGTTGTCGATGCTCCTGCATCAGGTTGGCATTGAGATAGGAGTGGACATGATCAGCTAATTATGCATCGTGGGGAGTGGATGTCCCGGGGACATATTTTAGCTATTGAGAGATACCCACAAACCTTGGTTGCATGGGGTGAAGTCATGTTTTCACTATGGATATCTGAGGGCTGACACTAAGACAAGAGACTTGTTCTAGAGGAAAAATG
>JZKD02S1644143.1:53668-70555 GCA_000966675.3 Picea glauca
AAACTTAAGTCATGCTTGAGTTCCTCTAAGAAAGTTAGTTACGTAAGTGACCAATATAATATTTAACCATGCAAATAACACTCGTAAATACTACCCAAAAAAGTAGACACGACGACATCTTGACCTAGACCAACCCATCGACTTAACTGCTTTCGCAGGTCGTTAACCACCGATTAGCTTAGCTCCCTGGGTCACTGTTTCGGCAGGTAACTGATCTCTGGCTTAGCTCCACTCCCCAGTTGACTGTTTCTGTTAGTCGTTAACTCGTCACGCGCTCCGCTCTGCTCCCATGGCGAGTTTCAAAAGGAAAGAGGGAATTTAGTGGAATTTGTTAATGTGGGAAGAAGGCTCCGTACAAAAAAAGCAAGTTAACAATCCCAATCCCAAGTGAAGTTTCAAATCCTGGTATAGAATCTTTGGGATGTTGTTTTGGCACCCAACCTAATTTTAGCATATTTATCTTTTAATTTTAAAATATTTACAGACTATAGCTTTTTGGAGTCTTCTTTGCTTTTTAGTGCTGAAGATTAAGAAAGGATATGGAGGGCTTCGTTTTGGCATTAGAGAAAGGGAGAACTAGAGGCAAAATATACAAAGAAAAAGACAATAACGAGATAAACAGAGCTGGGCAATGTAATGCACTGCAATATTATATAAATCAATCACCCTCAGTGACTGATCAAAGTTGTGAAAGAAAGAGTGATGGAGCTACCCAGTGCTGCTACTAATGAGGTAAGAGGAAATGGAATTTCTATCATTCATGATCGCCGATAGAAGCAACTAAGGGATATTATAGAATCTTACAGAATTCTTCCAAATAATTGCACTTTCTTTCATCTTGATAAAATCATACAGGAAGATATTAAGACACATTGCAGAAATTATAAGCCTATTTTCCCATGAGGAAATCTTAATTATAGCTGCACCTTCAGATACATTGATAATGCATCCATTTCAAAAATATTGCAGCCACGATACGAGTGGAAGACATGCAACCGAACATTGACACTGTTAAGTAGGTCTTATATGGGTGTTGCCATCAAGAGATCATTGGCTGGCTGTGACAATGATCAAAAGTGTAGAAGCAACAGGAAGAAAATTAAGAAAAGCAAGGAGTTGGCTGCTACCTGCTATACTGCTAGCGGTCAGGATGAAGAATTAATGATGGTGCAACCACAGACACATAAGACAATGTGTACCAGAAGTATTGCAAGTTTAGCTAGTGGTAGAAGTAGTGAAAATAAATTATATGTATCTCAACCTCAATGGCCTTTGGATGTTCAACTGTTACCTGTGCAAGGACATAATATCTTATCATCTTCTTCTAGTTCTAATTCTGAGTCATTTTTTCCGACTTTATTTTCGGTTCCTAATGAAAATTATGATCAGCATGTGTTGCAGAAAGACATGAAGGACGTCCATGCCAACTACCCTTCTATTAGTATTGTTTTAACACAAAGAAGTTACGAGCTGTTTGAGCCAGTGGATGAATTTGGGATATCATCTTTGCAACAAAACGATGCAATTGAGAGTGGGGATGAGATAGGGATAGCTATGAGGAACGTATTGATAAAACAAGCCCATAATTACAAGTATTCATTTTATGATGCCTCTGTGTTTCCCACTTTCCCGAGTAGAAGAAGAAATTACTGTGAGAATTCGAGGGTTCCACCTCCACCAATATATCTACAAACTCAGTTTCAAGGTGAAGCTAGTGAAGAGAGAAATTACTGTGAGAATTCCAAGCTTCCACCTCCACCAATATATCTACAAACTCAGTTTCAAGGTCAAGCTCATGAAGAGAGAAATTACTGTGAGAATTCCAAGGTTCCACCTCCACCAATATATCTACAAACTCAGTTTCAAGGTCAAGCTCGTGAAGAGAGAAATTACTGTGAGAATTCCAAGGTTCCACCTCCACCAATATATCTACAAACTCAGTTTCAAGGTCAAGCTCGTGAAGAGAGAAATTACTGTGAGAATTCCAAGGTTCCACCTGCACCAATATATCTACAAACTTAGTTTCAAGGTCAAGTTCGTGAAGAAGAAGAAATAAGAGGAAGATATTCAATACAAATGCAATTTTGTGATCAAATTGAAATCCAACATAGACACAGACAATACAACACCGGCTATCAAAACAGTGATATTAATTCCTTAGCCTGCATGTTGTCTTGTGGTTCTAATGGAAATTTTAGTAATAAAAATGAAAAAGATTTTTATCTATCTACTACTGTGGCTGTAGATTATCCTACTCGTCCAAACAACAATAACAATAATCACCAGAATTACGAAGCTATTAATGTTGGAGGAGGGTGTGAAGAAATAATAGAGGAATATACAAAACAAGTTGAATATGGGTCGAAAAATGCTAAGAATGAGATTGCGGACATGTGCGTTTCAATCTTTGATTTCGACCAAACTGAGCTACTAGATGAAATTCTTTCAAAAAGAGTGGAGTCAACATATGACGACATGTGTTGTGTATGCTTAGATGAATTAATTGATATTGATGACATTATAATGGATTTCCCCGTTCATGCCTCTACTGCCGAAAAGAACAATATTCAATATTCCAACGATGATGATTCGGATGACTTGAAGAACTTGAACGATGAGATCTTAATCCTCGATGGTAAGGGATGTGAACATATGGTAGGAGAAAAGAAAGCTAATGAGATTGATATGGTCATGTCTTCAATTATGGACACCAACCAAATTCTGTTTGTTGAGAATTTTGATAGTTATGAACAAGAATTCACAGAAAGCTCTGTAGAGAAATTAAATTTTGTTGCAGACATTGATTGTGATGATGTAAGAGATTTCTTTCTAGATTGGGCAAACATAGCAAACGAACTAATGGAAATGTGAAAAGAGGCAGGCACTCCCTTACAGGCACTAGTAGAACATGCTAGTGCATGCCATCATTTGGTCACCCCTTCAAGGCTATTTTGTTCGTGTAATTGGACAGCTTGTAACACTTCTTTGATATTCAGTTTCCAAAAGTTTATTACGATAAATCTCAGCTTATTACAATAAGCCAAGATTTGACCAATGTTAATTATGCAACCAAATTTATAAAAGAGTTATGTTATTACCTATTTATGCATTGAAGGCAACTTTATCCTATATAACCTTCATTTTAATTAAAGATATCCTACTCTATATAAATAGGTAGAGATTACAATAGAAAATTTAGGGTGGTTAATAGTCCATTTAAATACCTTTGGCATGTATTAGAACTAAAGTTGTTTTTATATTTATAGTTGCATGATAGTAGTATGCTATGTTACTAAGTATCCCTTCATATTTCAGTTTTCAATGAAATTTTATACAACATATATCCTTCACTGCTAACTACATGCACTACTTTTTGGGTCTCGAGGTATGGAAGAGACATGATGAGATATTTCTTAATCATGGGAAGTATACAAAATAGAAATCCTGAAGAGGTTCGAGATGTTGTATTGCAAGCAAATGGCTACACCTATGGTATTAAATATGAAGTTGTTGTAGGATACAAATTTAGAGACTCTCGATGTTACTTTATACAGGTAGATGGTGGGTTCATTGATGAACTTGAAGAACAGAAGACTAGATATATATTTTGATGTGAACACCTTAAGTCAATAAATGGAGTATTCCAGGTAGGTTCATTTGGTTGCAACAAAACATGTGATGAGGTACCTTAAGGGTACATTGGATTATGGTCTCGAATATGTGATAGACCATGAGTTCGGGTTATATGTATATTTAGATTCAGATTGGGCCGACAATATTCCTAATCGGAACAATACCTTGACATATTGCTTCAGTCTAAGCTCTAGTATGGTTTCATGGAGCAACATGAAGCAGTTGTGTGTAGCACTCAGTACGACTAAGGTAGAGTATGTGGCAGCAAGGCGCGAAGCAGTGGCTTCAGAAATTGATCATGACTATTGGACTGAATTTGACTTGTAGGTAAACACTACAAGAAGAGGATGACGAGACTTGTTCTAGAGGAAAATGTAAGGAACCTCCTTGTTACGACAACAAACTCTGATAACATGTGCAAAAGTTTTTTTTGTTTTGTTTAAGGTGTGTGCGCGCGTGTACAAAGGAAACAACAACACGTTCGACTCTGCGTTGCCACCTGACGACGAACAAGACACAAGCATGACGAACACAACAAGACGACATAAGACGTAGAACAGGCAACTGCATGCAATGGTGACGATCACTCGAAAATAAGTCAGACTGATTACCCATCCATCCTACCCTGCAATGGTTAGGATCTCCAATACACATAAGCAATGCTCAAGCCCAGGTTCCCATCGATTTTAACCATTTAATGTCTCAGGGCTGGCGACTGTTCTGAGGAACATGGAGGTGTCTACATCTCGCCCGACACAATAAGACCAAGCCTACTAAGTCAATGATGAAGGCACAACCATCAAATCACAGTCAACAAGGTTATCTATATTAAGGCAAAATGCAACAATGAATTATTAATAACTCATTAAATTACTCGATTCAGTGTTGCATGGGATGTGTACTTTAAAATCAAATTTCAAGACTATGACCATTATACAACAAGCAATGTAATTGATCGAGTCTATTCCACTCTCCATACGAGCCCGTCTTTGCATGTCCCAAGTGCATAAAGCATCAAGGCATATTCTATATCAAGTTGTGAAGGACATTAAAAAACATGTTCGAGATTCAGACCATTCTCTGGTGGTTAAGGGTAATGTCTCTGACATTAATACTGGCTTGTTTTAGCTTGCGCATAAATTCATTACCGTAAAATAATAACAACATACATTTTATATCACTATATCCTGGCCATAATTTACAATTACAGTACATCTTACATGATACCTAATAACCGCAAAACTACCATAACCCTTACCATACATGATAACCACTTAACATTTTATGTTCAAAAAGCTTGCAACAAATTACAATTACCAACATTTTAATTATTATCAATAACAATAAGGTTGCAATATCCTTTACCATACATGATAACCACTTTACTCTTTTTATTACTACACCCTTGCAATGAATTAGAATTACATACATTTTATATGTTTCAACCATACAATTTCAATGACCTTACATGATAAAAACATTGCAAATAAACAAAGAGGAGCTCACATTTTGATGCAGGAGCATCGACAACACATCAAGTGAGCCAACGCATCGAGCGGAAGACAGCTGGATAAGCCAGCACACATTTTGGAAATACTTTGAAATTGTTGCGTGATCTTAAATGATTCATTTAAGAGACGACGCACTTGTATTGTAAAGGGGACCTTGAGCCTTTAAGCTCTCGTCCTTAGTAGATAGAGAGGCATTTAATATATTTAATGCTGGTAGATAGAATATTTAATTGTAGATTTGATAGCTTTAGAAGTTCGAGAGGGAAAACGGATATAGACACCCTCCTTTGTACATTGTAACATAACCCAAATTATTGAAGCAGGAGAGAAATAAGAGCAAGCAGAGAACTGTGTAGAGAACATCCCTGTACATATATTGAATTAATAGAAGGAAGCTTTGATTCAAATCCATGGTTATGTGTCTATTCTCTGTATGCTAATGTTATGCTGTGAATATTTACTTCCTGTCATACATGTGCTTTTATATGCTATGTATGTGTGATTTCACGGTTGATATGAAAGTCCGTGAGGGTTAATGAATGAGTTCAATTGTTTCTCTAAGTGAACTAGAAGATTCCTGCAAGGAGTGCAGTTGAATTTGTCCACAAGGAGTGCATGACTGCAGGGTTTACTTAGAGATAGCTTTTGTTCTTATTTCCTCGAAGTGAAATAGGGCACTAAGGAGCCATGCGGAAGGGGAAGTCAGTGTTGACTGGTGCATCGGGTCTCGGAGATTCGAGAGTCCAAAGGATAGATACTGAACTCGGGAGCCGCGAATCTCCGATTCTCCGATAAATCAAGGAAGGAGGGTCGCGTGGAAAGAACTGTGGGTGCAGATCTTCCGATAGAGAGATAGAAGAGTATTGACACTCTTCGGGCCGAGCGGAAAGAAGGTCCTGTGAGAGCTATCGTGCTCCGAGGAGTGCGGTTGGCTATCAAGTGGTATCAGAGAGGGTTTGATTCTCTGTTTTCTATAGCAGAGAAGAAAGGAGGATTACACCATGCCGCCCAGGAGAGAAAGGAAGTCACCTGGTCTAGAAGACAGGGATGTGCGAAGAAGAGGCAGGCCGACAGGAAGTCCAGAAATGGAGAGACAAATGAGAGATCTACGAGAAAGGCTTGAAGAGATGGAGACAGCTCAGAGACGCAGAGTTGGTGCAGGGGATCTTAGTGATTCCGAAGTTGAAGAGGAAGCTGGACATGAAGAAGGAGAGGTCACAGCAGAGGATGCATCAACTGAGCGGTTGATTAAAGCTATCGCCAAGATGAGTTCCAAGACCAAAATGGACATTCCAGTCTACGAAGGGAGTCTGGATGCAGAGGAGCTATTGGATTGGATCCAAGCTCTTGACACCTACTTCGATTATGAAGATATCAAAGAGGATAAAAAGGTAAGGCATGTTGTTACCAAACTGAAGGGACACGCAACATTATGGTGGGACGAGCTTCAGGCAGATAGATGCTGCAAAGGCAAGCAAAAGATCAAAAGCTGGGATCGAATGATTGTGAAGATGAAGGCAAAGTTAATCCCAAGAGACTACCAAATTAATCTGTTCAAAAGGATGCAGAACCTGAGACAGAAACTGATGACAGTGAAAGAATACACTAAGGAATTCTATCGACTGAGCATCAGAGCAGGTCATCGGGAGAGCGATGATGAGAAGGTTGCTAGATACCTGAATGGTATGAGATACAAAATTCATGATGAATTAAGCATGGTTACCATCAGAACGGTGGAGGATGCTTACCATATGGCTTTGAAAGCCGAGGAGAAGCTGAGCCGTAAGCAAGGACAACGAGGGTGAGGCAGAAGTCATCCCATAGGCAAGGCAGTTGCCCAGGAGAAATACCAAAAGCCCAAGGAGGAATGGAAGAAACCTCCGAGTAAGGTTGAAAGAGGTGGGACCTCACAGTGAGGGCCATATGTTGAACAAAGAGGACAACTGAATGATCAGTGAGGAGATTAGGCTGATGCGAACACTTTTCCTCGTACTCGAGGTAGAGGAAGAGGGCGAGGTGGAGTAATCACATGCTTCACATGTGGAAAAAATGGACACAAGTCATTTGAGTGTCCAGAGAAAAAGAAGGACATTGGAGAAGCTCACATCGCCGAAGCGCAGAGGCGTGATGTTGAGAACAAAGAAACCGAAGCGGGAAGATCACTGACGGTGCATAAAGTCCTTTTGACACTTGAGAAGAAGGTGGAAGATTCAGCTCAGAGGACCAGACTGTTCAGGACATCTTGCAAAACCAAGGACTGGAAATGCAAGGTCATTGTAGACAGCGGAAGCACCGATAATCTCGTTTCGACCGAGATGGTGGAAAAATTAGAGTTGGAAACAACTGATCACCCGAGTCCATATAAAGTTTCATGGTTACAGAAAGGACATCAGGTGAGTGTCACTAAACAATGTTTAGTTGAATTCAAAATTGGTGGATATAATGATAAGATCTTGTGTGATGTCATTCCCATGGATGTATGTCATTTGTTACTGGGTAGACCATGGCAATATGACCGAAATGTGGTTCATGACGGAAGGATGAACAAATATACTTTAGAAAAGGATGGGAGGACACACATACTGCTTCCGATAAAGGATAAAGAAGTTAAACCGGAAGTAAGCAACACCATACTTCTCATGAGTGGGAAGGATCTTCTTACGGAGATGGAGAAGAAAGAAGATCCACAATTCTTTCTGGTCAGGAAACCAAGAATTGTCCTGACTAGCACAAGAATGGATGATCTACCAGATGAGATTCAAGAACTGTTGGAAGAGTTCGCTGACATCATAGTGGATGAATTACCTTGTTCGTTGCCACCGATGAGGAGTGTCAGTCATCACATTGACCTCATACCAGGAGCTAGTTTGTCGAATAAAGCTATGTATAGATTGATGCCACAGGAAAATGAGGAAGTCAAGAGGCAGGTCCAGGATTTGTTGGACAAAGTGTTGGTCAGGGAAAGCCTGAGTCCATGTGCTATTCCAACAGTGCTTAGTCCAAAGAAGGATGGAGGTTGGATAATGTGCACCGAATCTAGGGCAATAAACAAAATTACCATCAGGTACAAGTTTCCACTACCGAGAATGGATGATTTGATGGAATTCCTGAGTGGGGAAAATTATTTTTCGAAGATTGATCTGAAGAGCGGATATCACCATATTCGCATGAGGGAAGGTGATGAATGGAAGACAACATTCAAAACAAACGAGGGTTTGTACGAATGGCTGGTCATGCCGTTTGGCTTGACAAATGCGTCGAGCACATTCATGAGGCTGATGAATGAAGTCCTGAGGGAATTCATCGGGAAATTTGTCGTCGTATATCTGGATGATATACTGATTTTCAGTAAGACGAAGGCTGAACATTTGAAACATTCGGCCATTGTGATGAGAAAACTACAGCAGGAGAAGCTGTTGATTAACATGAAGAAGTCCTCATTTATGCAGACAGAGCTCATTTACTTGGGTTTTGTTATTTCGACGAATGAATTGAAAATGGATCTGAGTAAAGTGGAAGTGATCAAGAATTGGCCATCACCGAGAAATGTTTTCGAGGTGAGAAGTTTCCATGGTTTAGCTAGTTTTTACCGAAAGTTCATCAGGAATTTCAGTGAAATTAGCGTAGCGATGATGGACACAGTGAAAAAGCGACACAAGTATTTTCATTGGACAACAGAGGCTGAGAAAAGCTTCAATTTGTTGAAGCGGAAGATAACGGAACGACCAGTGTTGGTGTTACCGGATTTCCAGAAGACATTTCAAGTGAAATGTGATGCAAGCAGATATGCCATAGGAGCGGTCTTGAGTCAGGAAGACAAACCAGTTGCATATTTCAGTGAGAAGCTAGATGAAGCAAAGCTGAAATACTCCACGTATGATAAGGAGTTTTATGCCATCATACAGGCATTGAAAAAGTGGAGGCATTACTTAATCCCGAAAGAATTTGTATTGTACAACGATAATCATGCATTGCAGTTTGTGAGTCAACAGGATAAGTTGAATTAGAAGCATGCAAAATGGGTAGAGTACATGCAGAATTTCACGTTTGTGATTAAGCATATTGCAGGTACTGCTAACAAAGTCGCTGATGCTTTGAGTAGGAAATGTTTGTTGCTGCAGGAATTCCGAGTCAAAACATTGGGTTTTGAGAATCTGAAGGACATGTACGCAAGCGATGCAGACTTCGAAGAAGCATATGAAGTAGCTTAGAATCCCGTTCTCAGGGATCGGAGCCCATGGATAGACTACATGATCCAGGAGGGATTGTTTTTTAGAGGCAATCAACTGTGTATTCCAAATTGCTCCATAAGGGAGAATTTGCTAAAGGAAAAACACAGCGGAGGCTTAGTAGGAAAGTTTGGCCACGACAAAACATTTGCAAAGCTGAGCGAATCATATTTTTGGCCAGGCATGCGAGCGGATGTCAAACGATTTGTTGACAGATGCAGGATTTGTCAACACTCGAAGGGGAGAAAACAGAATGCAGGGTTTTATCAACCATTGCCCATACCGGAGAGACCATGGGAGGCGATCATCATGGATTTTGTATTGGGTTTTCCGAGAATGCAGAGAGGGGTTGATTCCATCTTTGTGGTGGTGGAAAGGTTTTCAAAGATGGCACATTTTATTCCATGCCAGAAGACCAGTGATGCGACCCACATCAAAAACTTGTTTTTCAAAGAGGTTGTTAGACTTCATGGATTGCCAAGAAGCATAGTTTCAGACAGGGACACCAAATTCATAGGTCATTTTTGGAGGACGCTATGGAAGAATCTAGGGACTAACTTGGCATTTAGTTCAGCTTATCATCCGCAAACGGATGGGAAAATAGAAGTTGTAAACAGGAGTTTGGGAGACTTGCTGAGGAGCTTGGTGACAGAGCACCATAGCAGCTGGGACAACATATTGCCATAGGCAGAGTTTGCATACAATGATTCTGTGAATCGGAGTACAGGCAAAAGTCCATTTCAGATTGTGCATGGGACACAAATGAGGGGATTTTCCGAACTCAGGGAGTCAGAACAGACTATGACTGGCAGCGCTAGTGCAGAGGAGTTCGCTGAAGCGATGAAGGAACTTCACAGCAAGGTGAAGCAACGATTGACAGACTCAAATCAGGAGTACAAACGCAGAGCAGATCAACATCGGAGACAACTTTAGTTTGATGTTGGTGACCTGGTTCTGGCACACTTAAGGAAGGAAAGGTTCCCAAGGGGAACATACAATAAGCTAAAGATGAAGAAAATCGGGCCATGCAAGGTCCTGAAGAAATTCAGAGAAAACGCTTATGAGATTGAGTTGCTGGATGGCATCGGGATATCTCCGATATTTAATGTTTTGGATTTATACCCATACAAGGCTGGAGAAGCAAAGACTACAACTGAGGAACCAGTGATCCAGTGGCAAAAGAAGATGCCGATTTCAGAAAATCCACAAATGGAGTGCATACTGGACAAGCGAGTGGGAAAGAAGACCAGGCGAAAGCAGTATTTCGAGTACCTGGTAAAGTGGAAGAATCACCCAGTGGAAGATGCTAGCTGGGAGAACGAAGCAATGATACAGAAGCATGGATGGACCGTGCAGGAGCTCATGGATAGGAGCCCATGAAAATTTTCAAGCCGAGGAGTATGATGCAGGAGCATCGACAACACATCAAGCGAGCCAGCGCATCGAGTGGAAGACAGCTGGATAAGCCAACACACATTTTGGGAATACTTTGAAATTGTTGCGTGATATTAAATGATTCATTTAAGAGACAGTGCACTTGTATTGTAAAGGGGACCTTGAGCCTTTAAGCTATCGTCCTTAGTAGATAGAGAGGCATTTAATAGATTTAATGCTAGTAGATAGAATATTTAATTGTAGATTTGATAGCTTTAGAAGTTCGAGAGGGAAAATGGATATAGACACCCTCCTTTGTACATTGTAACATAACCCAGATTATTGAAGAAGGAGAGCAAGAAGAGCAAGAAGAGAACTGTGTAGAGAACATCCCTGTACAGATATTGAATTAATAGAAGGAAGCTTTGATTCAAATCCATGGTTATGTGTCTATTCTCTGTATGCTGATGTTATGCTGTGAATATTTGCTTCCTGTCATACATGTGCTTTTATATGCTGTGTATGTGTGCTTTCACGGTTGACATGAAAGTCCGTGAGGGTTAATGAATGAGTTCAATTGTTTCTCTAAGTGAACCAGAAGATTCCTGCAAGGAGTGCAGTTGAATTTGTCCGCAAGGAGTGCGTGATTGCAGGGTTTACTTAGAGATAGCTTTTGTTCTTATTTCCTTGAAGTGCAGTAGGGCACTAAGGAGCCATGCAAGGCATGTGCAAGCTAGACGAAGTCTCAGAATTGCGATTCTGAACAAAGGATTGAAGGATTTCTGTTGCAGGAAGGCGCAGGGTCGAAAGACTTCGACACTTAGGCGTGTTGAAGATTTGCCGCAAGGAGTGTGTGGAAAGAGTTCTCCTGAATAGATTCGAAGGTTGTGAAAGAAGTTCAAGAAGGACAGGCCTTTGAATTCGTCGAAGGAGGATATAGGTAAGTCGAGCTTGGAAGACTTGCTGGGAAAGTTGCAGGTTTGCGTGCAGGGTTACGAGTTCCGCGGAAGAACGCCTCATCAATTCGTGGAGTTCTATTGGTGAAGGACGAACAGTCGAATTTCTCCAAGGATATTTCGTGAAGACCGGTGAGTTGTTGGATCGCTTGGAATTGCAGGAGGTTGCAGTGCTAGTGCAGAGAAAGGTTCGGAGCTCAGGAGGGTAGGAGCCGTCAATCGAAATCACGAGGAGTGTAGTTTTACTTGTGGATCGGCATATCGGGAGTTCGCGAGGCGAGACTCCAAATCTACGCAACAGGAATCGCGATAGGGAGAGAAGCGAAGTCCCGACGATCACGTGGATAGTGTGGGCCACAACGAGGTGACGTGGCGGGTGACACGAGATATCGACGTTTCGGCATCTCAACCATCGGGAGCTGACGGGGAAATTAATTGACCTCACGAGCAGCGAAATCGCGAGGTAGCGATATTGCGAATATCGACGCCTCGGGTCTCGGGATTCGAGGAAGAAGTCATTCGGGGCCGCGAGTGGCGAATTCACGAGGGAGCGAGATCGCGAGTTGTCGCATCTTGGTGCATCGAACATCGGAGGTTGGGACCCCGAGTGCTTAGTGTCACGAGTTGCGAGACACGATAGAACAAAGTCCCAATAGCGGAAGGGGAAGTCAGTGTTGACTGGTGCATCGGGTCTCGGAGATTCGAGAGTCCAAAGGATAGATAGTGAACTCGTGAGCCGCGAAGCTCCAATTCTCCGATAAATCAAGGAAGGAGGGTCGCGTGGAAATAACTGTGGGTGCAGATCTTCCGATAGGGAGATAAAAGAGTATTGACACTCTTCGGGCTGAGCGGAAAGAAGGTCCTGTGAGAGCGATCATGCTCCAAGGAGTGCGGTTGGCTATCACATTTCATAAGTCATCAATGCTAACATAGCCTTCTTCATATTGCAAGAACCTTACCTTTTATATGTTGTCAATCAAAATGAATTTACAACAACATTACCCTAATCATAACCATATCATCCCTTCTATATTACAATAGCATTTCAATTAAATAACTAGGAAATTTACATTTTATTTATTATTAATAACAATTGGAACTACAACAACAAGACCAGAAATAACCATATCGATACCTTTATACTAATAACATTGCAATTTAAAAATAATAAGGACCCTACCCTTACGTGTTACAACAACATTAAATAATCATTACCTAATTCATAAATAATAGGTACAATAACTATACCCTTACGAAAAGTAAAAACAGTAATTCTGTCACCCAACAATACGTCTTAATAACACTGTTGAAGTTGTCAAATGGAAAAAAAGAGCAGCTGGGAGCGCCTGCCAGAGACCAAGCGACCACTGATGCACGCATGCTTGAAATTCGTCAGGGTTTAAAAGATGGTAGCAATATAATCAATCCCTCTAGGAGATCACGTTGACACCCCAACAAAACATGCAGCGGTGAAGGCGCGGACTAAAACAATGAGCTATCAGAAAAAGAAGTAAGGGAAGGCGTGGGTAACAGGTCATAGTCTCAAAGGAAATCGAGTCTCCTAACAAATCTCCACCATGCAGCGAAGATAACCGACAATAGAAATTAAAGGAAAATCGTAGAAGGGAGATGCCCCAGGAAAACGCGCTGAGGTATTATCTGAGTCATGAAGGTAGAAGGGTTTTAACTGGATAAAAACACGCAGAAGTAACAAGCAAGACGCGATTGGAATGTTACCAAAAAAAATAGGTATAAATAACCTATTACCCAAACAAATCACATTCTAAAGTAAGGGAAGGTGAAACTGTGGTTACCAGAGGTGATTTTTAATATTGCATGGCCGGGTCCTGAAATGAAATCATCCAGAATAAAAAAAAATTTGCAATCCAAGGTTTATGCACATGGGTCGAGGGGTGAAGGACGCCCAACTAGCCCAATGCTCAGAGGAAACCACTGGTCTGCATAAAATAACGAGGATAGATGGCCTCGCATCGGACGAATTCTACTAAGCCAAAACAATTAGGAAAAGAGAGAAAAAAAAATGCGGTGCAAATAGCACCAGAAGGGAACGATAATTAAATAAGCAGGAGGAACCCAACCACCACCATTGATACCAAATTTTGCATGGGAAAAAGGACATTGACAGCGAAATGAAGAGTCCAGTATCGAAGTGAATGGATGTTGGTGTTCAACCATATATTCTCCCAAATGCAAAATCTTTAAGCAATGGATGAGTTATAAGGTTTTCTAGCAACGCCACATAGAAAAATGGCAGCGACTGGCAAACTGGGCATTTACTCTGGTAAGAAGAGAAAGGTAGGAGAAACCTCCAAGACTTATGGTTAAACACATCTGGGAGAAGGCTAAACCTTGGTTCCGATCAACTTATGGATGGAACAGAACGATACAGTCGCAACTATTCAAGGCACTCAACGACCAATGGAATTAGTTGTTCCATATACCAGGACTGTGTGAGGTGGTAGAGGACTACTACTACATGGTTTCTCCAACCTATACCTCTAACCTATTTATTCAGATAAATTGATTCAGAAACTGATTCGGATAATTAAATTCGGTCAAAGTTTAGACATAAGATTTCCGTCATAAAAATCGAGTAGGTTAGAAAGTTCCGATGCTCCCAAACACAAATTCAATACAAACAATCACACCAATACACTTAAATTTTCAGTGATAATTTCCTAAAGCGAGGCTGTTAAATCTGTAGCTGAGAGATGAGTAAAATGCAGGGTGGAATCACAAGGAGCGCATTAAGCGTAGAGCTGAGTTAGCCCGGAAACAATTAACGAAGAGTCAACAGGAGAAAAAAAAATGGGAATTATAACAGCAGTAACACTTTTCATCATCTCACAAATAATGGAGGTGAGTAACTTTATTAACAGAGGTAAAACTTAAAGCATTCTAATATACTAAAATACAAATCATACCGTTGCCTTATCGCCCGCCTCGAATGACGTCTGCACGCTCCGTGCTGCTCCTTCTTGCCGACCGTCGAGACTACACCGGTACCTCCCAGCCAATCGCTAGGGGTACTCTACTTCCCCCTTAGCTGCCCGAGCCGCAAAGGGGCCACACACTATCTAGATAGTACGCCTAGCTCCCAACTCGCCTCGCAAGGACGAGCTACCACTCCTATCCGAGCTGGAAACTCCCAACTCCCACAAGTAATCAGTCAAGTCACAAATCCGGCAGCGTAACGTTACGCTAACCACCGATCCCCCCTTCTTCCTCATCTTCCCTTTCTTTTATAGAGTTTTAGAACCTCCAACTTTCCCTAAATCAAATTTAAATTTAGTTTTAATAAAAATATTCCAAATATTCTCCTTCGCACAAGTGTCGTCCATCCCCCTCTTTCCTCCAATAATTATTTTCTTTAAATTTATTAATTGTCTCATTTCCCTCACCCACCTAGATTTGCTCCTAAAATTGCTCCTAGGGGTTCCTAGATTCCCTTACGGGTTTAAATACTTTCCCTAAAATGAAGTTGCTCATTTAGTTCATTTTAGAAGGTTCTTAATTGCAGATTCCTTACTATGTTGACCTCGTTTTTTACCATAAGTTCCCATCTTTCCTTTATTATGTTTTGTCGCCGACCTACCCTCACTGGTATGTCCGCTCCCTCAGGACCTTCTTTTCCTCGGCCCGAAGAACTCCAAGGCTCTTCCGATTCCTTATCGAGAATCTTCCTTCCCACAGATTCTCTTCGTCGCGAGATCTCCTTCTTTAACTCCTCGGCAGATCATAACTCGGGACCTCGCTACTCGTGATACCAACCTTTTGGTTCTCCGACCTCCGATACCCGAGGTACTGAAACTCTGATACGCGCGTGTGACTTGACCTGTCCACACCCGTCACTTCACTCAGGATTTCCATGCTTTCGCGACCTCGCTCCCTCGCAACTTCGCTACTCGCGAGGTTTAACAACTTCCCCGACGACTTCCGAGGTCCGAGGTGCCGAGACTCGCGACCTCGTTCTCTCGCGACCTCGTGACTCCGAATACCCAATGCTTGGGCTCTTCTCCTGCGAGTTCCCGAGTTCGGGAAATCCTTAGATCTCTGCCACCTATCTCGTTCAAATGGACGCTCCTGATCCTCTCACCACTTCGCTGCTTTGCGTACTCGCGACCTTTAACACCAATCTCTCAACCATTCCACTTACGAGTTCCGAGATCCACGGTGCCACCTATCCGCTTGTCAACTCCTGTGGATACACACTATCCTCGGAGTAGTCGAGATCTCGCTCCTCGCAATCTCGAGTCTCTCCTTACCTTTGCGTAGGCACTTACCTTACGAGGTCCCGATAGGCGATCTCGTGAACAATCCAACGACCCTGATTGTCTTGGATAAATGGTGCTACCTCTCCTGAACTTTGAATCCTCTCCATGCCGGCACTGTAACCACCTTGCATCTCTAAGAGGCCCAAAGGCTCCCGAAACCTCACGAAATCTCCTCGGATGATTTCGTTCGTCTGTTCTTCCCTGTGAAAATCTACGAAAAGGAATAAGTGTCTCTCCACGAGACTCGTTGTCTGCTCGCCAACCTGCGACACCTCCCTCAAACGTTCAATCAACAACTTTCCTGAACTTATCCTTCGATAAATCCGAAGGGTCTACTCCTCCTAAGCTTCCTTTCGCTTCTCCCTTACGTAGAAGGAACCTTGCATTCACTTCTTGCGGTAAATCTTCAACTTTATCTAAGTGTTGAAGTCTTTCGACCCTGCGCACTCCTGCAGCAACAGTCTGTCAATAATTTGCTCAGAATCGCAACTCTGAGACTTCACTTGGCCTGCGCACTCCTTGCATGGAACTGTGCCTCTCTGCACTCTAGAGGAAATGAGAACAAATCTTTCTCTAAGTGAACCCTTCTGTCAACGCACTCCTTGCGGACAATTTCGACTGCACTCCCTGCAGGAATATTCTGGCTCACTTAGAGAAACAATTGAAACTCATTCATTCACCCTCTCAGACTTCAATTCAACCATGAAATCAATTACACAACATATAAAAGAAAATGTATGACAGGAAGAAACTATTCATGAGCATGACATCAATACACAGAGAATAGACACATAACCATGGAATTAAATCAAAGCTTTCTTCTATTAATTCAATATCTGTACATGGATGTTCTTTACACAGTTCTCTGCTTTCTCTTCTTGCTCTCCTG
>JZKD02S1644143.1:77760-88440 GCA_000966675.3 Picea glauca
AATAACAACTTGAAGGAAGTTTCTTCATACAAATATGTGGTAATCCATATTCATCACAAGCTCAATTAGAACTACAACATTAAGAAAAGGGTAAATAGAGGGTAAACAACTTATTTTGGGCTTGAAAAGAATTATAAATCAATGAAATTTTAGATATGGGATGATAAAAAAATCCTCTTTGAGACTCTTGTTACTCATGTTATTTTTTATGGATGAGAAGTTTGGGGATGTAATATMTTTAGAAAGTTGTGGAGAAAGATACACTAGATCCAAAAGAATTTTATCACTTATAATCTGAAAATTAAATGAAATACTCCCTATCCTATTCTCCTCACAAAAGTGATCCATTCCCTATTGAAAGCATGACTATGACTAGGTATCTAATGTATAATAATGGGTTAAACAACATGGAAGACAAGAAACTTCCCAAAATTCCTTCAAACTTTAGCCAAAACCATCTGTGGGGGATCATACTTTAAAATCACAATAATATTTTTTTTTGTTTGTTAATTTGCGTGGGACCTGTTGGCTACGCGATTAACCTGTGGCTTGAGAAACCGCGACTCAGGGGCATCTAAGCCGTCAAAATCACCCGAGGATCACACCCGGCTTGAGCCACACCAACCCTTAACATGGTTGGATTTTTTGTCACCATAGGTTTCGAACTGGTGACTTTAACATCACGGAGTGGCTTAACAACACACTCCGTCACCGAATGTCCTACACCTTGGGGACTAAAATCACAATAATATTAAACATATTATTACATCTAAATTTAAGGAGCAATTAGGGTGCAATAAAAAGTTACATAGATACACACAATTAAGATATTATAAAAAGGTGGTCAATTGGATCTAGCCTTGGATTCTTGCTTAATGCCACCATCGTAACCTTTTGATGCTCTTAGTTCTTAGTGAACATTAATCTTCATCATCATGAGTAAACATATAAATATTCTATTTTTTTCACATAATTTAAATTTAAAAGTTATAATTCTTCATTAATTTAAATTTATATATTTTAATTTTTATATCACATGTTTTCATAGAAATATTCACAATTTTCTAAAAACTCTAAGTTTTGATATTTTTAATTTTTTACAAATTATTCTAAAAATAAATAATTTTGAGATAACTATTTAAAAAAAAATTAAAAGTTAGATAAAAATATATTAAAATAATAATATTATTAATTAGCTTTAGCTTGATGGAAGCCCTATTGATGTGGCCCGTGCCCCAGATCAATTTTTGAATCGAATTCCATTGATAATTTGAAGCTCTTTCAAAGATTATATAAAAGTTTACAATAGATATATTAGAATTATTTGAGATATATAATTACAATTAAATTTAATAATCATTTTTTTTTTTAAAGATACCTAATTTTTAAAAATTATGATGAAATGGTGGAAGTGCAAGAATAATAGATAAAAACATATTAATTTTTAGAAATGGTTGATAAGAACATTTGAAAATTCTAGATTCTAATATATATATATATATATATATATATATACATATATATATATATATATATATATTTGTAAAAATACCAAAATATGATGATGAAGAACTAGTTCAATCATAAAAATTTAAATTAAAAAGTGACATATTTAAGGATGAGGTATTGGTAAACTAAACATTCAAAAGAAATTCAAAATGTTTTTATTAGACATATTTTTGCATGGACCATTGGACATGTTGGAAGCCTACTAAATACATAAAGTTTAACGAACTCTTTCATATCAGACCTAAACTTAAGTCATGTTTGAGTTCCTCTAAGAAAGTTAGTTACGTAAGTGACCGATATAATCTTTAACCATGCAAATAACACTCGTAAATACTACCCAAAAAAGTAGACACGACGACATCTTGACCTAGACCAACCCGTCGACTTAACTGCTTCCGTAGGTCGTTAACCACCGATTAGCTCAGCTCCCTGGGTCACTGTTTCGGTAGGTAACTGATCTCTGGCTCGGCTTCGCTCCCCAGTTGACTGTTTTTTTTCAGTCGTTAACTCGTCATGCGCTCCGCTCCTCTCCCATGGCGAGTTTCAAAAGGAAAGAGGGAATTTAGTGGAATTTGTTAATGTGGGAAGAAGGCTCCGTACTAAAAAAACAAGTTAACAATCCCAATCCCAAGTGAAGCTTCAAATTCCGGTATAGAATCTTTGGGATGTTGTTTTGGCGCCCAACCTAATTTTAGCATATTTATCTTTTAATTTTAAAATATTTACCGGCTATAGCTTTTTTGGAGTTGGCTTTGCTTTTCAGTACTGAAGATTAAGAAAGGA
This sequence comes from Picea glauca, assembly GCA_000966675.3. Taxonomy (NCBI): domain Eukaryota; kingdom Viridiplantae; phylum Streptophyta; class Pinopsida; order Pinales; family Pinaceae; genus Picea; species Picea glauca. The sequence continues at coordinate 80,053 of JZKD02S1644143.1, forward strand.
TTTGGAGGGCTTGGTTTTGGCATTAGAGAAAGGGAGAACTAGAGGCAAAAGATACAAAGAAAAAGATAGTAACGAGATAAACAGAGCTGGGCAATGTAATGCACTACAATATTATATAAATCAATCACCCTCAATGACTGATCAAAGTTGTGAAAGAAAGAGTGATGGAGCTACCCAGTGCTGCTACTAATGAGGTAAGAGGAAATGGAATTTCTATCATTCATGATCACCGACAGAAGCAACTAAGGGATATTATAGAATCTTACAGAATTATTCCAAATAATTGCACTTTCTTTCAGCTTGATAAAATCATACAGGAAGATATTAAGACACATTGCAGAAATTATAAGCCTATTTGCCCATTAGGAAATCTTAATCATAGCTACACCTTCAGATACATTGATAATGCATCCATTTCCAAAATATTGCATCCACGATACAAGTGCAAGACATGCAACTGAACATTCACCCTGTTCAGTAGGTCTTATATGGGTGTTGCCAGCAAGAGATCATTGGCTGGTTGTGACAATGATCAAAAGTGCAGAAGCAATAAGAAGAAAATTAAGAAAAGAAAGGAGTTGGTTGCTACCCTCTATACTGCTAGCGGTCAGGATGAAGAATTAATGATGGTGCAGCCACAGACACAGAAGACAATGTGTACTAGAAGTATTGCAGGTTTATCTAGTGGTAGCAGTAGCGAAAATAAATTATATGTATCTCAACCTCAATGGCCTTTGGATGTTCAACTGTTACCTGTGCAAGGACATAATATCTTATCATCTTCTTCTAGTTCTAATTCTGAGTCATTTTTTCCGACTTTATTTTCGGTTCCTAATGAAAATTATGATCAACATCTATTGCAGAAAGACATGAAGGACGTCCACGCTAGCTACCCTTCTATTAGTATTGTTTTAACACAAAGAAGTTACGAGCCGTTTGAGCCAGTGGATGAATTTGGGATATCATCTTTGCAACAAAATGATGCAATTGAGAGTGGGGATGAGATAGGGATAGTTATGAGGAACGTATTGATAAAACAACCCGATAATTACAAGTATTCATTTTATGATGCCTCTGTGTTTCCCACTTTCCCGAGTAGAAGAAGAAATTACTGTGAGAATTCAAGGGTTCCACCTCCACCAATATATCTACAAACTCAGTTTCAAGGGGAAGCTAGTGAAGAGAGAAATTACTATGAGAATTCCAAGGTTCCACCTCCACCAATATATCTACAAACTCAGTTTCAAGGTCAATATCGTGAAGAGAGAAATTAATGTGAGAATTCCAAGGTTCCACCTCCACCAATATATCTACAAACTCAGTTTCAAGGTCAAGCTCGTGAAGAGAGAAATTACTGTGAGAATTCCAAGGTTCCACCTCCACTAATATATCTACAAAGTCAGTTTCAAGGTCAAGCTCGTGAAGAAGAAGAAATAAGAGCAAGATATTCAATAAAAAAGCAATGTTGGGATTAAATTGAAATCCAACACAGACATACACAATACAACATCGGCTATCAAAACGGTAATATTAATTCCTTAGCCTGCATGTTGTCTTGTGGTTCTAATGGAAAATTTAGTAATACAAATGAAAAAGATTTTTATCTATCTACTACTGTGGCTGTAGATTATCCTACTCGTCCAAACAACAATAACAATAATCACCAAAATTACGAAGCTATTTATGTTGGAGGAGGGTCTGAAGAAATAAAAGAGGAATATACAGAACAAGCTGAATATGGGTCGAAAAATGCTGAGAATGAGATTGCGGACATGTGAGTTTCAATCTTTGATTTCGACCAAACTGAGCTGCTGGATGAAATTCTTTCAAAAAGAGTGGAGTCAACATATGACGACAAGTGTTTTGTATTCTTAGATGAATTAATTGATATTGATGACATTATAATGGATTTCCTCGTTCATGCCTCTACCGCCGAAAAGAACAATATTCAAGATTCCAACGATGACGATTCAGATGACTTGAAGAACCTGAACGATGATATCTTAATCCTCTATGGTAAGGGATGTGAACATATGGTAGGAGCAAAGAAATCCAATGAGATTGATATGCTCATGTCTTCAATTATGGACACCAACCAAAGTCTCTCTGTTGAGAATTTTGACAGTTATGATAAGGAATCCACAGAAAGCTCTGTAGAGAAATTAAATTTTGTTGCAGACATTGATTGTGATGATGTAAGAGCTCTCTTTCCAGATTGGGCAAATGTAGCAAACGAACTAATGGAAATGTGAAAAGAGGCAGGCACTCCCTTACAGGAACTAGCAGAACATGCTAGTTCATGCCATCATTTAGTCTCCCCTTCAAGGCTATGTTGTTCGTGTAATTGGACAGCTTGTAACACTTCTTTGATATTCAGTTTCCAAAAGTTTATTACGATAAATCTCAGCTTATTACAATAAGCCAAGATTTTCCCAATGTTAATTATGCAACCAAATTTATAAAAGAATTATGATATTACCTATTTATGCATTGAAGGCAACTTTATCCTATATAACCTTAATTTTAATTAAAGATCTCCTACTCTATATAAATAGGTAGAGATTACACTAGAAAATTCAGGGTGGTTAGTCGGCCATTTAAATACCTTTGGCATGTATTATAACTAAATTTGTTTTTATATTTATAGTTGCATGATAGTAGTATGCTAAGTTACTAAGTATCCCTTCATATTTCAGTTTTCAGTGAAATTTTATACAACATATATCCTTCACTGCTAACTACAGGCACTACTTTTTGGGTCTCGAGGTATGGAAGAGACATGATGAGATCTTTCTTAATAAAGGGAAGTATACAATAGAAATCTTGAAGAGGTTCGAGATGTTGTATTGCAAGCAAATGGATACACCAATGGTATTAAATATGAAGTTGTTGTAGGATACAAATTTAGAGACTCTCGATGTTACTTTATATAGGTAGATGGTGGGTTCATTGATGAACTTGAAGAACACAAAACCAGATATATTTTTTGATGTGAACACCTTAAGTCAATAAATGGAGTAGCCAAGGTAGGTTCATTTGATTGCAACAAAACATGCGATGAGGTACCTTAAGGGTACATTGGATTATGGTCTTGAATATGTGATAGACCATGAGTTCAGGTTATATGTATATTCAGATTCAAATTGGGCCGACAATATTCCTAATCAGAACAATACCTTGACATATTGCTTCAGTCTAAGCTATAGTATGGTTTCATGGAGCAACATGAAGCAGTTGTGTGTAGCACTCAGTATGACTGAGGTAGAGTATGTGGCAGCAAGGTGCGAAGCAGTGGCTTCAGAAATTGATCATGACTATTGAACTGAATTTGACTTGTAGGTAAACACTACAAGAAGAGGATGACGAGACTTGTTCTAGAGGAAAAGTGATGAAGTCAACAAGTTGAATATCCATTTGATATTCAGTGCTCGAGAGGGAGCCAAATAGCCAGTTCCAGAGGGAGTTGGGTATTATATTAAGGAGTAGTGAGGCTCTAGTTTCAGGACTACAAATGATCAAGTTGTGGACGTGTTTACCAATCCAATTTCGAGCATGAAGTTTGAGTACTTCAGGGAAAATATTGGCATGGTCCCTATTCAGAGGGAGTGCTCTCGTCTATCATTAAAAAGCGTTGGCCTTGAGACATGTGGAACTCTTCCAACATGAAAAAGGATTGACATTGAGAGTTCTCATCCAACACGAAAAGGGCTGGCACTGAGTGTTCGCATCTAGCATGAAAAAGGGTTGGCACTAAGACATGTGGAACTCAACCAACATGAAAAATAATAAAAAAAATATAAACATAAAATCCAAAATACTTTTCTAAAATCATTAAAAACATTAAAAAATAATAATTTAAAGAACATTAAAAACAAAAAATTAAGAAATTTCAAGCATTTAATGAAACAAACAATAAAGAAAAATTAGGATATTTTTTTTTCCTTTTACATTTAATTAGTTATCATAATGATCTTTATATATATATATATATATATATATATGAGATGAATATACAATCATGTAATTCAGAAAACAAGTAGAGGTGATAGATGTTCTCAAATAAAATTAAAATGTTGTCATGTCCCATTAACAATTTAACTATACATAATATTGGAAGAGAAGGTTATATGAGAAATTTATTTCTAAGTTTAGGAAACTCGTGGAAATAAATTAATATAGGAATTAAGAATTGTTGTCCCTTGTCTTCAACGCTTTTTTGATTTACATTTAGAAGAAGCAAGTTGTGTTAGCTTTTATCCTATCCCACTTATGGCGTATAGTCATCCTTCATCACTCTTCTTCTTAAATCTCATTATATTGTTCTTATGGAAAGGATTCCCCATGATCTTAGCAAACATCTAATAATCCTTGAGGATTTATGCTCCAATATGGGTATGACTGCTATTGACAAAATGCAAGTTATGCTAATTAATTCCAAAAAGATCACCTACCACACTTGTGTATATGTGAATAACAACTTGAAGGAAGTTTCTTCATACAAATATGTGGTAATCCATATTCATCACAAGCTCAATTAGAACTACAACATTAAGAAAAGGGTAAATAGAGGGTAAACAACTTATTATGGGCTTGAAAAGAATTATAAATCAATGAAATTTTAGATATGGGGTGATAAAAAAATCCTCTTTGAGACTCTTGTTACTCATGTTATTTTTTATGGATGAGAAGTTTGGGGATGTAATATCTTTAGAAAGTTGTGGAGAAAGATACTGTAACAAACCACCTTGTTACGACAACAACTCTGATAACAGGTGCGATTTTTTTTTTTTTTTTTAGAGGTGTGTGCTAATGTAAAAAGGGACAGACCCACTTGACTCTATGTTGCCACTCAACGACTAACAAGACACAACCATGAATATCACAACAAGAAGACGTAAGGTGCACAACAAGTAACGACAAGCATTAAACGACCATAGACATGAGGCGCACAACAAGTAACAACAAGCATTAAACGACCATAGACATAAGGTGCACAAGTAACTGCAAACATATAACGACATACTGGGTTATGCCCAGTACGACACAGAAGGAAGAATCCATAGTAGTAGATTTTACTATTTCTGCACAGGAAAGCAGGGCGTTTAATCTTAGTTATCAGCTCCGGAGAGAGAGAAGGTTAGATAGGCTCTTGGTCGACTGCTCAGGCAGAAACTAGTAACCCGACAACGAACAAGACGCAAGAAAGACGAACACAGCAAGAGGACATACGACGTACCACAGTAACAACATGCGATTAACGACGATCAAACGACAATAAGTAAGACTGACTACCCGCTTGTCCTACCCTGCAATGGTTAGGACCTTCAAGACACATAATTCAACGCTCAAGCCCAGGTTCCCATCGATTTTAACCATTTAAGGTCTCAGGGCTGGGGACTGTTCTGAGGAACATGGAGGTGTCTACATCCCGCCCGACACAAGTAGACCATGCAAAACACAAGTCACAACCCAATGCCACATTAATTAAAAAGGAACAGCCTCACCCTTAACATAAAACATGAGCAATGACTTCGCCACCATCCTGATTATTCGTCGAGCCAAGCTAGTCATAAATGTAATCTAAGTTAGTCGTCTAGCACGAGCTCCTTAACATGTCTAAATGCAAATATCATCAAGGTACAATCTACACTAGTCTTAAGGCCAAGTGATTGCGCAACTTTTAGATCAAGTTGGTCATCGAGGTCACCCTCTAATTCAGCATTTAAAGGACCTTACCATTTATGTGTTGTCAGCATTAATACAATTTGAATGTCCTTACCATAAATTAACCATATCATTATCTTTATACTACTATAACAAAATAACATCACAATGCTCTTACATTTCAGGTGTTATCAAATGCAATCCTAGCCTCCTTCCAAATTGCATGGACATTTCATTTACATGTTTCAACGAAGTTATACTAACCTTACATTACAATAACATTACAAATAGAATAGCCATGCCATTTCTTTTTATATGTTATCTACTCTAACATTACACTCTATATTATATTGGAAAACATTACTCTTACATATTTCTGGAACAATAATTACAATGACATTACCCTTCCAATAACGATATAATTTACAGTCACAAGGCATTACTCCTTACTATACCCATTTAGGTTTTCATAACATCAATAAAATTTCAGGAACATTTTGACTAATTTAACGATATCCTTACTCACCTTTTTGGGTTATGATAACATTGCATCAGATTAACAATAGCATTACCCTTGTTAAATCCCTAACATTACATTATATCATATAATGCATGAGCAATCTTTTACAGTGGCCTATTATTTTGAAATATTACAATAACAAATACAATAGAGTAAGCATCTATTTACAAATCGTAATAACTCTTACGATATCCATAACAGTCGCCGTTTACGCTTTATTTATTTTCCCATATCCTTGCAATGATAATTACAATAAAATAACCCACAATACATTCTATAATTTATCAACCATAAATAAAACCGGTGGCCCAACACTACGCCAAAAAAAGTACGAAATTTAGGAAGGAGATGGCTGGGAATACATGCCAGGTGCGGGTGATCAACTTGGCAGCTAGAGAAATGGTAATTGTGGGGATCAAGAGTCAAATCAGAATTTTTCTGACCATGTCTAAAAGGTCCTTTAACAACCGTCTATCACGCTCTTGCAGAGGTAAACATAAATAAAAAAAATCTTAAATCGTAACTTGCAGAGCGACTGACAATGTCACCAATTTCACAACTAAAATAGTAGCCAGAGAGAGAAGTCAAGGGGTCTCGATCCTGAATTGGGAAAACTCAAGCATGCTGAGGCGGAATCAAGGAAGGCTGATAGCATTCAACAATTCACCAGAAAATTGAAGGTGAAATAACTCGTTGGCACCATGACCGTTTCGTTGTCCAACTCGTAATTTTTTTTTTTTTTGAACAGGTATTCAATCTGGGAGCTCGAGTTACAGCGGTCAAATTAATAGAACTTAACCTAAGGATAAGACAATTGAGTTAGATTGTTTTTATAAATTATCGAGTTTAAAAAATCGCTCAATCTGAGGTCAATAAAACACAGAGTGTTCAAGTCCAGAAAAACCTTGCCAAGGATTGGCAGAATGTCCGCAACAGCTTGGCCTTCGAGTTAAGTCGAAAGTCTCGAGCTGAAACCTCATAATTACTGAGAGAGTCAGCGTTCATGGCCAAAAGGACCGTAGGTCTGTGGATTTAATCTCTGAAGATTTGTTGTCAAGGTAGAAATGCTCCAAACAAAATCTGAAGATTTGCAGTAAAAAAAAATACAACAGCGCAAATGGAAATGCAGAAAAATACAATAGAAACACAAGGAAAAGGCGGTTGCAACGCGTGGGTGTCCTCCATTCATTTCCAGATTACTATCCTGATTTTCTGTGCTTAGAGTATTATTAAAATCCCTGTATACTTCCAGGAAGGGACGCAAGCAGGTGTAAAATGTGTCTAGGGTACAGTGTGGCTAACAACAGTTTGCAGGTATATAAAAGAAAACAACGCAGACCCCAAAATCGATTGATGATGCTAACTAAGGGAAATACCAGCTAACAAAAACACAGAGGGTAAGGCCGTCTCAAAATCAATTTATCCAAACACAAAACAGAAACCTTTCTCAGTGCCTCCTTATAATCGAATATGCCCAAGGGGTTTTCTTCCGTAACCGGCTTGCAAGGCTGAATGCCAGATCTAGAGTTTATCTGAAAAAGCATTCATGGAAATGGGACAGAAAAAATTTCAGAACCATTGTACGAAGGAAAAGCCAATGATGAAATGGCCAGAACAAATTTTTCCATTTCCCCAACAGGAACAATTAAATATTTGTTTTATAAAAAGAATAGCGGAAAATACTTTATTAACAAAGGTGAGTAGCAGCCGTAAAAATTTTCATAATCACGCCAATAACGGAGGTAGGTAATTTTATCAACCAGGGTAAGTCGTAAGGTATTCTAATCTACTAAAATACAAATCATACCTTTGCCTTATCGACCTCCCTTGAGTGTCTTCCACGCGCTCCGTCCCGCTCCTACTCGCCGACCGTCGAGACCTCACCGGTACCTCCCATCCAATCGCTAGGGGTACTCTTCTTCCCCCTTAGCCCCCTGAGCCGCAAAGGGGCCACACAAATCCAGAAGGTATGCCTAGCTTCCCAGCTCGCCTCCAAGGCTGAGCTACCACTCTAATCCCAGCTGAGAAAATCCCAACTCCTCACAAGCAATCAGTCCAGTCCAAATTCGACAGCATAACGATACCTAACAGCCCATCCCCTTTTCCCTTCATCCCCCTTTCTTTTATAGAGTTTTGAGACCCCCTCTTGCCCTAATCACATTTAATTTAAGTTTTAATGAAAACCCTCTAAAAATTCTCTGTCT
>JZKD02S1644143.1:206699-234131 GCA_000966675.3 Picea glauca
AATTCCATTGATAATTTGAAGCTCTTTCAAAGATTATATAAAAGTTTACAATAGATATATAAGAATTATTTAAGATATATAATTACACTTAAATTTATTAATCAATTTTTTTTTTTTTAAAGATGCCTAATTTTTAGAAATTCTGATGAAATGGTGGAAGTGGAAGAATAATAGATAAAAATGTATTAATTTTTAGAAATGGTTGATAAGAACACTTGAAAATTCTAGATTCTAATTTATATGTATAAATTTGTAAAAATGCCAAAATATGATGATGAAGAACTAGTTCAATATTAAAAATTTAAATTTAAAAAGTGACATATTTAAGGATGAGGTATTGGTAAACTAAACATTCAAAAGAAATTCAAAATGTTTTTATTAGACATATTTTTGAATGGACCATTAGCCATGCTGGAAGTCTACTAAATACACAAAGTTTAACGGACTCTTTCATATCAGACCTAAACTTAAGTCATGCTTGAGTTCCTCTAAGAAAGTTAGTTACGTAAGTGACCAATATAATCTTTAACCATGCAAATGCCATTCGTAAATACTACCCAAAAAAGTAGACACGATGACATCTTGACCTAGACCAACCCGTCGACTTAACTGCTTCCGCAGGTCATTAACCACTGATTAGCTCAGCTCCTTGGGTCACTGTTTCGGTAGGTAACTGATCTCTGGCTCGGCTCCGTTCCCCAGTTGACTGTTTATGTCATTCGTTAACTCGTCACGCGCTCCGCTCCACTCCCATTGCGAGTTTCAAAAGGAAAGAGGGAATTTAGTGGAATTTTTTAATGTGGGAAGAAGGCTCCGTACAAAAAAAGCAAGTTAACAATCCCAATCCCAAGTGAAGCTTCAAATCCTAGTATAGAATCTTTGGGATGTTGTTTTGGCGCCCAACCTAATTTTAGCATATTTATCTTTTAATTTTAAAATATTTACTGACTATAGCTTTTTTGGAGTCTTCTTTGCTTTTCAGTGCTGAAGATTAAGAAAGGATTTGGAGGGCTTGGTTTTGGCATTAGAGAAAGGGAGAACTAGAGGAAAAAGATACAAAGAAAAAGACAATAACGAAATAAACAGAGCTGGGCAATGTAATGCACTGCAATATTATATCAATCAATCATCCTCAGTGACTGATCAAAGTTGTGAAAGAAAGAGTGATGGAGCTATCCAGTGATGCTACTAATGAGGTAAGAGGAAATGGAATTTCTATCATTCATGATCACCGACAGAAGAAGCTAAGGGATATTATAGAATCTTACAGAATTCTTCCAAATAATTGCACTTTCTTTCAGCTTGATAAAATCATACAGGAAGATATTAAGACACATTGCATAAATTATAAGCCTATTTTCCCATCAAGAAATCTTAATCATAGTTGCACCTTCAGATACATTGATAATGCATCCATTTCAAAAATATTGCAGCCACGATACGAATGCAAGACATGCAACCGAACATTCACCATGTTCAATAGGTCTTATATGGGTGTTGCCAGCAAGAGATCATTGGCTGGCTGTGACAATGATCAAAAGTGCAAAAGCAACATGAAGAAAATTAAGAAAAGCAAGGAGTTGGCTGCTACCCGCTATACTGCTAGCGGTCAGGATGAATAATTAATGATGGTGCAACCACAGATACAGAAGACAATGTGTACCAGAAGTATTGCAGGTTTAGCTAGTGGTAGCAAGAGCGAAAATAAATCATATGTATCTCAACCTCAATGGCCTTTGGATGTTCAACTGTTACCTGTGCAAGGACATAATATCTTATCATCTTCTTCTAGTTCTAATTCTGAGTCATTTTTTCTGACTTTATTTTCGGTTCCTAATGAAAATTATGATCAACATCTGTTGCAGAAAGACATGAAGGACGTCCACACCATCTACCCTTCTATTAGTATTGTTTTAACACAAAGAAGTTACGAGTCGTTTGAGCCAGTGGATGAATTTGGGATATCATCTTTGCAACAAAATGATGCAATTGAGAGTGGGGATGAGATAGGGATAGCTATGAGGAACATATGTATAAAACAAGCCGATAATTACAAGTATTCATTTTATGATGCCTCTGTGTTTCCCACTTTCCCGAGTAGAAGAAGAAATTACTGTGAGAATTCCAGGGTTCCACCTCCACCAATATATCTACAAACTCAGTTTCAAGGTGAAGCTAGTGAAGAGAGAAATTACTGTGAGAATTCCAAGGTTCCACCTCCACCAATATATCTACAAACTCAGTTTCAAGGTCAAGCTCATGAAGAGAGAAATTACTGTGAGAATTCCAAGGTTCCACCTCCACCAATATATCTACAAACTCAGTTTCAAGGTCAAGCTCGTGAAGAGAGAAATTACTGTGAGAATTCCAAGGTTCCACCTCCACCAATATATCTACAAACTCAGTTTCAAGGTCAAGCTCGTGAAGAATAAGAAATAAGAGGAAGATATTCAATACAAAAGAAATGTCGCGATCAGATTGAAATCCAACATAGACACAGACAATACAACACTGACTATCAAAACGGTAATATTAATTCCTTAGCCTGCATGCCGTCTTGTGGTTCTAATGGAAAATTTAGTAATACAAATGAAAAAGATTTTTATCTATCTACTACTATGGCTGTAGATTATCCTACTCGTCCAAACAACAATAACAATAATCACCAGAATTACGAAGTGGTTTATGTTGGAGGAGGGTGTGAAGAAATAATAGAGGAATATACAGAACAAGCTGAATATGGGTCGAAAAATGCTGAGAATGAGATTGCGGAACTCATCCATCATGAAAAAGGGTTGGCATTGAGATAGGAGTGGACATGATCAGGTAATTATGCATCGTGGAGAGTGGATGTCCCAGGGACATGTTTTAGCTATTGAGAGATACCCACAAACCTTGGTTGCATGGGGTGAAGTCATGTTTTCACTATGGATATCTGAGGGCTGACACTAAGACAAGAGACTTGTTTTGGAGGAAAAATGATGAAGTCAACAAGTTGAAGATCTAGTTGATATTCAGTGCTCGAGAGGGAGCCAGATAGTTAGTTCTAGAAGGAGATGTGTATTATAGTAAGGAGCAGTGAGGCTCCAGTTTCATGACTACAAAGTATCAATTTGCGGACATTTTTACCAGGCCAATGTTGAGCATGAAGTTTGAGTACTTCAGGGACAAGCTTGGTGTGGTCCCTCTTCAGAGGGAGTGTTCTCATCTAGCATGAAAAATGGCTGGCATAGAGACATGTGGAACTCATCCAACATGAAAAAGGGTTGGCACTGAGTGTTCTCATCCAACATGTAAAAGGGATGGGACTGAGTGTTCTCATCGAGCATGAAAAAGGGCTGGCACTAAGACATGTGGAACTCAACCAACATGAAAAATGGTTGGCACTGAGTGTTCTCATCTAGCATGGAAAAGGGATTACATTGAGACAGGTGGAACTCATCCATCATGAAAAAGGGTCGGAACTGAGACATGAGTGCACATGATCAGGTAATGATGCATCACAAGGAGTGGATGTCCTAGGGACATGTTTTAGCTATTGAGAGATACCCATAGACCTTGGTTTCATGGGGTGAAGTCATGTTTGCACTATGGATATTCGAGGGTTGGCATTGAATCAAGAGTGCACATGTTCTGGTACTGCTGCATCGTAGGGAGTGGATGTGTTGGGGACATGTTGTAGCTATTGAGAGGTACCCACAGACCTTGGTTGCATGGGGTGAAGTCATGTTTCACTATGGATATCCGAAGATGTATAGATTCACAAGTTCAACAATCAATGGATGTRAGCTCRTGTGGTATYYGACTTGGAGTTTGTGTCTCATGGAAGTGACAGTTTGTTGCTAGAAAATTAGTACATAAGGGATCAATGAGGCTTCAATATGGTGCATAAGGGACCAGTGAGGCTCCAATATGTGGCTACTAATGAGAAGGTTGTATATGTGTTGACAAAGTCGTTGTCAAGGAAAAAGTTTAAGTACTTCGAGGACAAGCTCAGTTGATGTAGGAGCATCACCAACACATCAAGCGAACCATCGTAGAGCGGAAGACAGCTGGATAAGCCAGCACACATTTTGAAAATACTTTGGGATTATTGTGTGATATTAAATGAGCCATTTAAGAGACGACGCACTTGTATATTGTAATGGACCTTGAGCGGATAGCTCTCATCCTTAGGTAGATGAGGCATTTAAAATAGTTAATGATGGTAGATAGAATATTGAAGTCTAGATTTGATAGTTTAGAATTCGAGAGGGAAAACGGATATAGACACCCTCCTTGTATTGTTATATTATTAGATGAGATAATCGAGAGCAGGATAAAGAAGAGAAGAGCAAGCAGAGAACTGTGTAGAGAACATCCATGTATAGATATTGAATTAATAGAAGAAAACTTTGATTCAAATCCATGGTTAGGTGTCTATTCTCTGTGTATTGATGTTATGCTCATGAATATTTGCTTCCTGTCATACATGTGCTTTTATATGTTGTGTATGTGATTTCATGGTTGAATTGAAGTTTGAGAGGGTGAATGAATGAGTTTCAATTGTTTCTCTAAGTGAGCCAGAAGATTCTTGCAGGGAGTGCAGTCGAATTGTCCGCAAGGAGTGCATTGACAGAAGGGTTCACTTAGAGAAATAGTTTGTTCTCATTTCCTCTAGAGTTCAGATAGGCACAGTTCCGTGCAAGGAGTGCGCAGGCCAAGTGAAGTCTCAGAGTTGTGATTCTGAGCAAAGTATTGAAAGACTACTGCCGCAGGAGTGCGCAGGGTCGAAGGACTTCAACACTAAGATAAGGTTGAAGATTTGCCGCAAGGAGTGCGTGCAAAGTTCCTTATAAGTAAGAGAGAAGCGGAAGGAAACTCAGGAGGAGTAGGCCTTCGAATTCATCGCGGGATAAGTGCAGGAAATTTGTTGTTGAACGTTCGAAGGAAGCGTCGCAGGTTGGCGAGCAGACAACGAGTCTCGTAGAGAGACACTTCTTCCTTTTTGTGGATTTTCACAGGGAATAACGGATGGATGAAATCATCCGAGGAGATTTCGCGAGGTTTCGGGAGCCATTGGATCTCTCAGAGATGCAAGGTAGTTACAGCGCAGGCGTGGAGAGGATTGAAAGCTCAGGAGAGGTAGCACCATTTATCCAAGACGGTCAGGGTCGTTGGATTGTTCACGAGATCGCCTATCGGGACCTCGTGAGGAAAGTGCCTAAGAAAAGGTAAGGAGAGTCGTGAGATTGCGAGGAGCGAGATATCGACTACTCCGAGGATAGTGTGTATCCACAGGAGTTGACAAGCGGACAGGTGGCACCGCGGATCTCGGAACTCATAAGTGGAAGGGTCGATATATTGGCGTTAAAAGTTGCGAGGCGTGAGTACGTGAAATGGCGAAGTGGTGAGAGGATCAGGAGCGTCCATATAAACAGGACAGGTGGCGGAGATCTAAGGATCTGACGAACTTGGGAACTTGCAAGGGAAGAGCCCAAGCATTGGGTATTTGGAGTCACGAGGTCACGAGAGAACGAGGTCACGAGTCTCGGCACCTCGGACCTCGGAAGTTGACGGGGAAGTTGTTAAACCTCGCGAGTAGCGAAGTCGAGAGGGAGCAAGGTCGCGATAGCACGGAAATCCCGAGTGAAGTGACAGGTGTGGACGGGTCAAGTCACACATGCGTATTGGAGTCTCGGTACCTCGGGTATCGAAGGTCGGAAACCCAAAAGGTTGGTATCGCGAGTAGCGAGGTCGCAAGTTACGATCCGCCGAGGAGTTAAGGAAGGGGATCACTCGATGAAGAGAATCTGTGGGTAAGAATATTCTCGATAGGGAATTAGAAGAACCTTTGAGTTCTTTGGGTTGAGAAGAAAGGAAGGTCCTGTGTGAAGCGGACGTGCCCGCGAAGGCGACGTGTGCGTTTGCGCCAGAGTGGTATCAGAGCTTTGATTGACTCTTTGTTTTCTATAGCAGGGAGAGAGAGAATTCAACATGCCGCCCAGAAGAGAAAGACAGTCACCTGACCTAGAAGATAGGGAGGTGAGAAGAAGAGGTAGGCCAGCAGGGAATCCAGAGATGGAAAGGAAGATATGTGATCTCCGAGCGAGATTGGAAGATATGGAGGCAATGCAAAGATGCACAGCCAATGCTGGAGATCTAAGTGACTCCGAAGGTGAAGCTGAAGCTGAACAATAAGGAGAAGTTGCAGCCGAAGATGCAACAAATGAGTGATTGATTAAAGCTATCGCCCGGATGAGTTCAAAGACAAAGATGGACATTCCAGCTTATGAAGGAAGTCTGGATGCAGAAGAGTTATTGGATTGGATCCGAGCTCTTGACACCTACTTTGATTATGAGGATATTGAAGAGGATAAGAAAGTTAGACATGCTGTCACGCGCTTGAAAGGACATGCAGCATTATGGTGGGATGAACTTCAAGCTGACAGACGCTGCAAAGGCAAGCAAAATATTAAGAGTTGGGATCGAATGATCGCAAAGATGAAGACGAAGTTTATCCCAAGGGACTATCAAATTACTCTGTTCAGGAGGATGCAGAACCTGAGACAGAAGATGATGATAGTGAAAGAATACACTGAGGAATTCTATCGACTGAACATTAGAGCAGGTCATCGGGAGAGCGATGATGAGAAGGTTGCCAGATACCTGAATGGTCTGAGATACGACATTCAGGATGACTTAAGCATGACAACCATCAAAACGGTTGAGGATGCTTACCAAATGGCTCTAAAAGCTGAGGAGAAGCTGAGTCGTAAGCAAGGTCAGCGAGGGCGAGGCAGAAGTCAGCCTAGAGGCAAGGCAGTTTCCCAGGATAAATACCAAAATCCCAAGGAGGAATGGAAGAAACCTCAGGGTAAAGTTGAAAGGGGTGGAACCTCACAGCGAGGACAACAATATGCTGAGCAGAGTGGACAGCATATTGAGCAGAGAGGATATTATGCTGATGCAAATACATTTCCTCATACCAGAGGTAGAGGAAAAGGCAGAGGTGGAGTCATCACATGCTACACGTGTGGAAAGAATGGACACAAGGCAGTTGACTGTCCAGATAGGAAAAAGGATGGAGGAGAAGCTCACATCACTGAAGCGCAGAGGTGTGATGTTGAGAATGAAGATACAGAAGGTGGAAGGTCTCTAATGATGCGTAAAGCTCTCTTAACACTTGGGAAGGAGGTGGAGGACTCAGCAGAAAGGACCAGTGATGCAGGAGCATCACTCCATGTCAGCCAGCCAGCCAGCCAGGTCAGTGCGCATGCATTCAAAGCTGAGGGGAGGCACAACCTCATTTCAAATTTGTATTGAATGTAAATTAAATGTCTTAGGCTGGTGAGCCAGGAAAAGCCGTTCCTTTGAGCAGGCATTAGATAGGATCAGGTTTAATGCCAATATTGGCTGAGATCTAGATCCATATGCTGGACTAGACAGCCATTGATTGTAATTGAATAGGGTAGGTGAACCTAGAGGGAAGTGCTAAGAGCCCCCCAGGTAAAAGAGATCTTGATATCTCATTTTGAGAGAGTTGAGCTAGAGTAGAGGATGATATAGATAAGAGAGGAGCTAGGTAGAGATCGAGAACACCATTGTAAATTCAGGCATTTGCCATTATTAATATAATAGAGCAGTTTTTCCTGCATATTCTGAGTTATATGGATGTCTGTGTGTGTTCCATGTATATGTTGTGAATGTACGTGTTATGTGGATGCATTCTGCAGGAGTTTGTTTGATTTCAAGTTGAGGTCTTTGACGCTTCACACTGGGAGGGTGTGACAGAACGTTGAGGTTCTGATAGCCGTGCACAGGAGGATGCACTTCTGAACTCTAAGGATTCAGACAGAGACGTGCTGAGGCACAAGACTAGAATCAACAACTCAGGGAAAGACCTTTGAGGTTACTGAACACCTCAAGAGGCAAGGTTGTGTGGTTGAGACACAGTTGCAGACATAACCATTGAGGATTCTGTAGGAGCTCTGCCAAGTGGGCATTGAGCATACGCACGGGTTGCATTGGAGAAGAACTCTGTTGAGAGGTTGAGAAAGACCAGAATCACTGAGGATTCTGAGAGCTCTGCCAGAAGTTCATTGAGCGAGCGCATAGTTGCACAGGAGAAGAACCCAGAATTGCTGAATGTTCTGAGGAGGAGATACTCCACCAGGAGGGCGTCAAGTAAGTGTGCAGGCAGGCGCAAGAGAAAGAAAGAACTCTTTGAGTTCGGGAGTTGAAAGAAGAGTCCACTGAGGGATCTTTGTTGGGTTACTGAACACCCAAGAGAACTTAGCCATTTTGGTTGCTTGAGCAGGAGAGCCAGGAAGGCATCTTATTCTCCATCTGAGGGAGAAGAAGGATAAAATCCCCAAGAGGGTTGGAGCATTTGAGAAGCTTAGGAGGAAAAACGCTTTTACGTGCATCGGCGAAGCTCAGATTCGAGAATCTCATAGTGAGACGGCAAAGGCCAAGAACTTTGAAAGATTTAAATTCTCCTAAGTCTGGGACGAAGCATGCGGGGTGCTCAGGAGGGGCAGCGTCAGCCGTCAGATCATAGGAAGGAAAATATCTGGACCGTTGACTAATTTATGTCCAGGAGGAGCTCAGGAAGAGCCTGCAGGAAGAAGAGACCAACAGTCATCAGATCTCACGAAGGAATCCCATTATACGTTAGATCTACGGAAGTTGTGGGGAATTTAACCTTGCGGACAGAGGAGAGAAGTCCCGATAGGTATCAGGATATCGGTACTCAGAATATTGGCATTCTTGAAGTCAGGGAGTTGGGCAATCAAGAGAGATAGTCCCGAAATTACGAAGATTGACTTGAGCCGTCCAAATTGTATGGACAAGTGGCGGCGATCCAAAGCCCATCGACATTTTGCATGTCAGGACCTCGTGAGTAGAAGAGAAGAGAAATGGGTGTCAAGAGTCGCGAGGCGTGAGGACATGAAGTAGCGAGAATATCTTAACCATGCGTTTAGAGGACGCATGCCCAAGGATTCAGTGGAATCGTGGATCGGCATATCGGGAGTTCGTGAGGCGAGACTCCAAATCTACGTAACGGAAGTCGTGATAGAGAGAGGTGCGATATTCCGACAGCTACGTAAGTAGTGTGGGCCACAAAATATAGTGGAGGACAGGTGGCGTAAACCTCAGAGGTTCGACATCTCAGGCCTCGGAAGTCGAGGTAGGAGCCATTTGATCTCGCGAGTGGCGAAGTCGCGAGGGAGCGAGATCGCGATTCTCGACCTTTCGGTGTCTCGTGTGTCGAGGTTTGAAAAGCCGAGCGTTTGGTGCTACGAGTGGTGAGGTCGCGATAAGGACAGAAGTCCCGACAAGGTGGATGAAAGTCAGCGTTGACTGACACATCGGGTCTCGGGGATTCGAGAGCCTAGAAACCGATGGTGAACTCACGAAGCCGCGAAGTTCCGATCCTCCAATTACAGAAAAGGGGGATTGAGTAAAGAGGAGATGTGGGTAAGGAAGATTCCCGATAAGGAATCTGAAGAGCCTTGAATTTCTTCGGGCCGAGGGAAAGGAAGATCCTGAGGAGAGAAATCATGCTCCGAGGAGTGCGGTTGGTCCATCAAGTGGTATCAGAGCAGGGATCTGTTTGTATATTGCAGACATAGGAGAAAAAGAAGATAGAGTTGTTGAGGACTCTGTAATGATTGTTTGCAGGTAGGTAGCAATCAAGAAGACAGTCAACAGGGCTGTAAGAATGAAGCTGGACACACTCAAGATGCAAGGTGACAACAACAGATCTGCCAGGGAGGAAGATAGACACAACAAAACGGCTACTGAAGGCCGTAGGAAGAAGAAGCCAGAGCTGATGAGCGTAGCAAAAGTGGATAAAGAGCTCGCTGACATAAAGCGAGAAATGGAGGATCTCGAAATGAAAATGCAGCAGAATAAGAAGCCAAGATGGGTATATGAATGGCCCATGAAGACGCAAAAGGTAAAATGGCCAGTCAGAGAGCTGATGGTCAAAGGATAGCAGAGGTTGTTAAGGAGATGGCTGAGGTATGCTGAAAACCTCAAGGCCACCGAGGAGGAAGAAATGGTTTACATCTGTGAACCAGAGATTGGAGACATTCTCGGTGAAGAGAATGAATTGGGATCATCTAAGGATCTCAAGAACTTCCAGGAGGGAAGAAAAGAAGAAATTCCAAACTGCCATGAGGGCAACAAGTTGAGATCAGCTGAGGATCTCGAAGACTGTCATGAGGACAGCCAGGGAATTTCGCATTGCCAGATGGGCAATGAAGAGAGATCATTGAGGGATCTCGAAGACTGCCAGGTGGGAAGCAGAAGCATCTTACACTGCCAGGTGTGCAAATATGAATACTTGAGACCATTTGAAGGTCTCATGGAAAGTTCAATTCGGCAAGGAGTGCTGATGAAGATGGGATCGGTTGATCTCGTGGTCTGCCAGGGGAGCATCAGAGACATCCCATATTTACAGGTGGGCAGGGATGAGCATATAAATTTGAATCAACCAGATGAGTTGACAGAGATGAGACAATCTGTGGGTCTCATAAATCCAGAGATAAATTTAGATCAGCAGATGCAGCTGACAGAAGAGGAGGAACATCAGGATGGTATTCTGATGATTGGGGGGATTAAAGTATTCCTACCATCTGCCCAGGAGGAGGCAAAAATTTCTGTTATAGATGGTGCAATGACAGAAGAACAATCATTGCTGATGATGACTGTCAAGGAGGAATTGGAGCAGACATTTGAGACTGCCCAAGCAGAAATGAAAGAAGAGAATGAGCATTCGGTGGAATGTCTCAACACATTCAACCAACAAGATGAAAGAGTTGTAGCACTGAAGCTGAAAGCAGAAGAGGAAGAAGCAAACATCATTTGCTTTGCTGATCTGTGGGATCAAATTGAAGCCCTGGAGGAAAAGGTAAAAGTGCAGGGCGTGCACATCCAACAGGTAAGGTTGGAAATGGATAAGGAAGGCGTGGGAGATCATGATGATCTTCCCAATGACCAAAATTTTTTGCAGCTGAGGAGATTGCAAGAACTGGACCAGCCAAGGGAGCAGTTGGATAAAGTGATCAAGGAGATCATGCAATTGATGTTGAAGTCAGCACAAACTGCCAGCAAGGAGCAGCTGGGCAGAAGGAAAGAAGTAGTAGCAGTGCAGCAGAAGTAGCAGTAACAACAAAATGGAGCAGATGGAAAGCTCCAAAGGCTGATTTGGGATCCAGGTGGATTTCCAACCCCTTAGAGGGGAAGCTCATGAGCAGGAGCTCATGATTTTTGCAGCTGTGGAGTATGATGCAGGAGCATCGCTCCATGTCAGTAAGCCAACCAACCATGTCAGCGCGCATGCATTCAAAGCTGAAGGGAGGCGCAGCCTCATTTCAAATTTGTATTGAATGTAAATTAAATGTCTTAGGCTGGTGAGCCAGGAAAAGACATGCCTTTGAGAAGGCATTAGATAGGATCGACTTTAATGCCAAGATTGGCTGAGATCTAGATCCATACGTTGGACTAGACAACCATTGATTGTAATTGAATAAGGTAGGTGAACCTGAAGGGAAGCGCTAAGAGCCCCCCAGGTAAAAGAGATCTTGATATCTCATTTTGAGAGAGTTGATATAGAGTAGAGGATGATATAGAGAAGAGAGGAGCCAGGTAGAGCTCGGGAACACCATTGTAAATTCAAGCATTTTCCATTATTAATATAATAGAGCAATTTTTTTTGCATATTTTGAGTTATATGGATGTCTGTGTGTGTTCCATGTATATGCTGTGAATGTATGTGTTATGTGGATGCATTCTGCAGGAGTTTGTTTGATTTCAGGTTGAGATCTTTGAGGCTTCACACCGGGAGGGTGTGACAGAACGTTGAGGTTATGATAGCCGTGCACAGGAGGACGCACTTCTGAACTCTAAGGAGTCAGACAGAGACGTGTTGAGGCACAAGACTGGAATCAACAACTCAGGGAAAGACCTTTGAGGTTGTTGAACACCTCAAGAGGCAAGGTTGTGTGGCTGAGACATAGTTGCAGATAGAACCATTGAGGATTCTGTAGGAGCTCTGCCAAGTGGGCATTGAGCATACGCACGGGTTGCATTGGAGAAGAACTCTGTTGAGAGGTTGAGAAAGACCAGAATCACTGAGGATTCTGAGAGCTCTGCCAGAAGGGCATTGAGCGAGTGCATAGTTGCACAGGAGAAGAACCTAGAATTGCTGAATGTTCTGAGGAGGAGATACTCCACCAGGAGGGCGTCAAGTAAGTGTGCAGGCAGGCGCAAGAGAAAGAAAGAACTCTTTGAGTTTGAGAGTTGAAAGAAGAGTCCACTGAGGGATCTTTGTTGGGTTACTGAACACCCAAAAGAACTCATCCATTTTGGTTGCTTGAGCAGGAGAGCCAGGAAGGCATCTTATTCTCCATCTGAGGGAGAAGAAGGATAAAATCCCCAAGAGGGTTGGAGCGTTTTAGAAGCTCAGGAGGAACAACTCTTTTACATGCATCGGCGAAGCTCAGATTCGAGAAGCTCATAGTGAGATAGCAAAGGCCAAGACCTTTGAAAGATTTAAATTCTCCTAAGTCTGGGATGAAGCGTGCGGGGTGCTCAGTAGGGGCAGCATCAGCCGTCAGATCAGAGGAAGGAAAAGATCTGGACTGTTGAAGAATTTACGTCCAGGAGGAGCTCAGGAAGATCCTGCAGGAAGAAGAGACCGACAACCGTCGGATCTCACGAAGGAATCCCATCAGCCGTTAGATCTACGGAAGCTGTGGGGAAGTTAACCTCGCGGACATAGGAGAGAAGTCCCGATGGGCATCTGGATATCGGTACTCAGAATATCGGCATTCTCGAAGTCGAGGAGTCGGGCAATCAGGAGTGATAGTCCCGAAATTACGAAGATTGACTTGAGCCATCCAAATTGTATAGACAAGTGGTGGCGATCCAAAGACCATCGACATTTCACATGTTGGGATATCGTGAGTAGAAGAGTAGAGAAATGGGTGTCAAGAGTCACGAGGTGCGAGGACATGAAGTAGCAAGAAGATCTGAACCATGCATTTAGAGGACGCATGCCCGAGGATCCAGTTGAATCGTGGATCGGCATATCAGGAGTTCGTGAGGCAAGACTCCAAATATACGTAACGGAAGTCGCGATAGAGCGAGGTGCGATATTCTGATAGCTACGTAAGTAGTGTGGGCCACAAAATATAGTGGAGGACAGGTGGCATAAACCTCAGAGGTTCAGCGTCTCGGGCCTCGGAAGTCGAGACAGGAGCCATTTGATCTCGTGAGTGGCGAAGTCGCGAGGGAGCAAGATCGCGATTTTCAACCTTTCGGTGTCTCATGTGTCAGGGTTTGAAAAGCCAAGCCTTTGGTGCTACGAGTGGCGAGGTCACGATAAGGACAGAAGTCCCGACAAGGTGGGCGAAAGTCAGCATTGAATGACACATCGGGTCTCGGGGATTCGAGAGCCTAGAAACCGACAGTGAACTCGCGAAGCCACGAAGTTTCGATCCTTCGATTATAGAAAAGGGGGATTGAGTAAAGAGGAGCTATGGGTAAGGAAGATTCCTGATAAGGAATCTGAAGAGCCTTGAAGTTCTTCAGGTCGAGGGAAAGGAAGATCCTGAGGAGAGTGATCGTGCTCCGAGGAGTGCGGTTGGTCCATCAACCAGACTGTTCAGAATAGATTGCAAAACCAAGTACTGGAAATGCAATGTTATTGTGGACAGTGGTAGCACAGACAATCGTGTTTCGACCGAGATGGTAGAGAAGTTGGAGCTGGAGACAACTGATCACCCGAGTCCATACAAAGTCTCGTGACTACAGAAGGGACATCAAGTGAGTGTCACTAAACAGTGTTTAGTTGAATTCAAGATAGGGGGATATAATGATAAGGTCTTATGTGATGTCATTCCCATGGATGTATGTCATTTATTTCTAGGAAGACCATGGAAATATGACCGAAATGTGGTTCATGACGGGAGGATGAACACATATACCCTGGAGAAGCATGGGAGGACACACAGGTTGCTTCCGATAAAGGATAAAGAAATGAATCTGCAGGTAAGAAACACAATACTTCTCATGAGTGGGAAGGAACTTCTTACAGAGATGGAGAAGAAGGAAGATCCACAGTTCTTTGTGGTCAGAAAACCGAGGATTGTCCTGACTAGCACAAGAGTGGATGATTTACCAAATGAGATTCAGGAACTGCTGGGAGAGTTCGCTGACATCATCGTGGACGAGTTACCTCATTCATTGCCACCGATGAGGAGTGTGAGTCATCACATCGATCTCATACCAGGAGCCAGTTTACCGAACAAAGCTGCGTATATATTGACACCACAAGAAAATGAGGAGGTCAAGAAGCAGGTCCAGGAGTTATTGGACAAAGGATTGGTGAGAGAAATCTTGAGTCCATGTGTCATTCCAACAGTACTTAGTTCGAAGAAAGATGGAGGTTGGAGAATGTGTACCGACTCAAGAGCGATAAACAAAATTACCATCAAGTACAGATTTCCACTGCCGAGAATGGATGATCTGATGGATTGCCTGAGTGGGGCAAGTTATTTTTCAAAGATTGACCTGAAGAGCGGATATCACCAGATTCGCATGAGGGAAGGTGACGAATGGAAGACAACATTCAATATAAACGAAGGTTTGTACGAATGGCTGGTCATGCCGTTTGGCTTGACAAACACGCCGAGTACATTCATGAGATTGATGAATGAAGTCCTGAAGGAGTTCATCGGAAAATTTGTAGTCGTATATCTGGATGATATACTGATCTTCAGTAAGACGAAGGCTAAACATTTGAAACATTTGGCTATACTGATGAGGAAGCTACAACAGGAGAAGCTATTGATTAATATGAAGAAGTCCTCATTTATGAAGACAAAGCTCATTTACTTGGGTTTTTTCATATCGGCAAATGAGTTGAAGATGGATCTGAGTAAGGTGGAAGTGATCAAGAATTGGCCATCACCAAGAAATATTTTCGAGGTGAGAAGTTTTCATGGTTTGGCTAGTTTCTACCGAAAGTTCATCAGGAATTTCAGTGGAATTAGCGTAGCGATGATGGAAACAGTGAAGAAGCGACATAAGTCTTTTCATTGGACAACAGAGGCTAAGAAGAGCTTCAATATGTTGAAGTGGAAGATAACGGAACGACCAGTGTTGGTGTTGTCGGACTTCAAGAAGACATTTCAGGTGAAATGTGATGCAAGCGGATATGCCATAGGAGCGGTCTTAAGTCAGGAAGATAGACCAGTTGCCTATTTCAGTGAGAAGATGGATGAAGCAAAAGTAAAATACTCCACGTATGACAAAGAATTTTATGCTATCATATAGGCGTTGAAGAAGTGGAGGCATTACTTGATCCCAAAAGAATTTGTACTGTACAACGATAATCATGCATTACAGTTTGTGAGTCAACAGGAGAAGTTGAATCATAAACATGCAAAATGGGTAGAGTACATGCAAAATTTCACATTTGTGATCAAACATATTTCGGGTACTACTAACAAAGTGGCTGATGCTTTGAGTAGGAAATGTTTGTTGCTGCAGGAATTCCAAGTCAAAACATTGGGTTTTGAAAATCTCAGGGACATGTACGCAGGAGACGCAGATTTTGCAGAGGCGTATGAAGCAGCTGAGAATCCAGTTCTCAGAGATCAAAGTCCTTGGATAGATTATATGATCCAGGAAGGATTATTGTTCAGAGGCAATCAACTGTGTATTCCAAATTTCTCCATGAGAGAGAACTTGTTGAAAGAGAAGCACAGTGGTGGATTGGCAGGGCATTTTGGCCATGAAAAAACATTCGCAAAGTTGAGCGAATAATATTTTTGGCCAGGGATGCGAGCAAAGGTCAAGCGATTTGTTGGCAGATGCAGGATTTGTTAGCATTCGAAGGGTAGGAAACAGAATGCAGGTTTTTATCAGCCATTGCCCATACCAGAGAGACCATGGGAGGCGATAAGCATGGATTTTGTATTGGGTTTACCGAGGACGCAGAGAGGGGCTGATTCCATCTTTGTGGTGGTGGATAGGTTTTCTAATATGGAACATTTCATTCCATGCTAGAAGACCAGCGATGCGAATCACATCGCAAATTTGTTTTTCAAGGAGGTCATTCGACTTCATGGATTGCCGAAAATCATAGTTTCAGATAGAGACACTAAATTCATAGGGCATTTTTGGAGGACCTTATGGAAGAAGCTAGGAACTAACTTAGAATTTAGTTCTTCTTATCATCCTCAGACGGATGGGCAGACCGAGGTGGTCAACAAAATTTTGGGAGACTTGCTGAGAAGCTTGGTGACAGAGCACCATAGCAGCTGGGACAACATATTACCACAGGCGGAGTTTGCATACAATGATTTTGTGAATCGGAGTACAGGGAAAAGCCCATTTCAGATTGTGTATGGGATACAACTGAGGGGATTTTCTGAACTCAGGGAGTCAGAGAAGATGGAGACTAGCAGTGCTAGTGCAGAGGAATTCGTTGAGGCGATGAAATAACTTCACAGCAGGGTGAAGCAACGATTGATAGACTCAAATCAAGAATACAAGCGCAGGGCAGATCAGCGAAAGAGACAACTTTAGTTTGAAGTTGGTGATCTGGTTCTGGCACACTTAAGGAAAGAAAGGTTCCCAAGGGGAACATATAATAAATTGAAAATGAAGAAAATTGGGCCATGCAGAGTCCTGAAGAAATTCGGAGAAAATGCTTATGAGATTGAGCTGCCGGATGGCATCAGAATATCTCCGATATTCAACGTGGCATATTTATACCCATACAGGGCTAGAGAAGCAGGGACTGGAATTGAGGAACCAGTGATCCAGTGGACAAAGCAGATGCTGATAGCAGAAAATCCACAAATGGAGTACATACTGGATAAGAGAGTGGGTAAGAAGACCAGGAGAAAAGAATACTATGAGTACCTGGTCAAGTGGAAGAATCACCCAGTGGAAGATGCTAGCTGGGAGACTGAAGCAACGATATAGAAGCATGGACAGACCGTGCAAGAGCTCATGGACAGGAGCCCATGAAAATTTTCAAGCCGAGGAGTATGATGCAGGAGCATCACCAACACATCAAGTGAGCCAACGTAGAGTGGAAGACAGCTGGATAAGCCAACACACATTTTGAAAATACTTTGGAATTGTTGTGTGATCTTAAATGAGCCATTTAAGAGACAACGCACTTGTATATTGTAATGGACCTTGAGTGGATATCTCTCTTCCTTAGGTAGATGAGGCATTTAAAATAGTTAATGCTGGTAGATAGAATATTGAAGTCTAGATTTGATAGTTTAGAATTCGAGAGGGAAAACGGATATAGACACCCTCCTTGTATTGTTGTATTATTAGATGAGATAATCGAGAGCAGGATAAAGAAGAGAAGAGAAAGAAGAGAACTGTGTAGAGAACATCCATGTATAGATATTGAATTAATAGAAGAAAACTTTGATTCAAATCCATGGTTAGGTGTCTATTCTCTGTGTATTGATGTTATGCTCATGAATATTTGCTTCATATCATACATGTGCTTTTATATGTTGTGTATGTGATTTCATGGTTTAATTGAAGTCTGAGAGGGTGAATGAATGAGTTTCAATTGTTTCTCTAAGTGAGCCAGAAGATTCCTGCAGGGAGTGCAGTCGAATTGTCCGCAAGGAGTGCATTGATAGAAGGGTTCACTTAGAGAAAGATTTTGTTCTCATTTCCTCTAGAGTGAAGATAGGCATAGTGCCGTGCAAGGAGTGCATAGGCCAAGTGAAGTCTCAGAGTTGTGATTCTGAGCAAAGTATTGAAAGACTACTGCGACAGGAGTGCACAGGGTCGAAGGACTTCAACACTAAGATAAGGTTGAAGATTTTCCGCAAGGAGTGCGTGCAAAGTTTCTTCTAAGTAAGAGAGAAGCGGAAGGAAACTCAGGAGGAGTAGGCCTTCGAATTCATCGCGGGATAAGTGCAGGAAATTTGTTGTTGAACGTTCGAAGGAAGCGTCACAGGTTGGCGAGCAGACAACGAGTCTCGTAGAGAGACACTTCTTCCTTTTTTTGGTTTTTCACAGGGAAGAACAGATGGACGAAATCATCCAAGGATATTTCGCGAGGTTTCAGGAGCCGTTGGATCTCTCAGAGATGCAAGTTGGTTACAGCGCAGGCGTGGAGAGGATTCAAATCTCAGGAGAGGTAGCACCATTTATCCAAGACGGTCAGGGTTGTTGGATTGTTCATGAGATCACCTATCGGGACCTCGTGAGGAAAGTGCCTAAGCAAAGGTAAGGAGAGTCGCGATATTGAGAGGAGCGAGATCTCGACTACTCCAAGGATAGTGTGTATCCATAGGAGTTGACAAGCGGACAGGTGGCACCACGGATCTCGGAACTCGTAAGTGGAAGGGTCGATATATTGGCGTTAAAAGTCGCTAGGCGCGAGTACGCGAAATGGAGAAGTGGTGAGAGGATCAGGAGCGTCCATCTGAATAGGACAAGTGGAGGAGATCTAAGTATCTCGCGAAATTGGGCACTCACAGGGGAAGAACCCAAGCATTGGGTATTCGGAGTCACGAGGTCGCGAGAGAACGAGGTCGGGAGTCTCGGCACCTCGGACCTCGGAAGTCAACGGGGAAGTTGTTAAACCTCGCGAGTAGAGAAGTTGGGAGGGAGAGAGGTCGCGATAGCGCGGAAATCTCGAGTGAAGTGACGGGTGTGGACGGGTCAAGTCACACGTGCATATCGGAGTCTCGGTACCTCGGGTATCGAAGGTTGGAAACCCAAAAGGTTGGTATAGCGAGTAGCGAGGTCGCGAGTTACAATCCATCGAGGAGTTAAGGAAGGGGATCGCTCGACGAAGAGAATCTGTGGGTAAGAAGATTCTCGATAGGGAATTAGAATAACCTTTGAGTTCTTCGGGCCGAGAAGAAAGGAAGGTCCTCTGTGAAGCGGATGTGCCCGCGAAGGCGACGTGTGCGTTTGCGCCATCAGTGTAGTCTCTCTTCAGAGGGAGTGATGGATTCAGATGTTATCGTAGGGTGGTGGATGCCATGATGACATGTTGTATCCATTGGATAGCTACCCACCGTGATGCAGGAGCATCGCTCACTCATCAAGCGAGCCAGCACATGGAGCAGAAAAGACAGTTGGATAGGCCAGCGCACATTTTGGAAATACTTTGGGAATGTTGTGCCGCTCTTTAATGAAGTCATTTATAGAGAAGCGCACTTGTATTGTAAAGGGGGACCTTGAGCATTTAAGCTCTCGTCCTTAGTAGATAGGAAGGCATTTAATAGATTTAATGCTGTTAGATAGGAATTTAGTTGTAGATTTGATAGTTTAGAATCTGAGAGGGAAAAATAGATATAGACACCCTCCTTTGTACATTGTATTATCATTGAAGCATTCAGAAGAGAAGAGAAAGCAGAGAAAAACTGTGGAAAACCCCCATGTAGAGATTTGAATTAATAGAAGAGAGTCTTTGATTCAATTTCATGGCTGGTGTTGTTTCTCTGTGTATGTTGTTTATGTGCTCATGAATGTTTGCTTTCTGGTCATACATTTTCTTTGATATGTTGTGTATGTGGTTTCATAGTTGAATTGAAATCTGTGAGGGAAGAGAATTAGTTTCAATTGTTTCTCTGTCTGAGCCAGGAGATTCTTGCATAGAGTGCAGTTGAATTCATCTGCATAGAGTGCGTCGATGAAGGCTCAGGAGTTAAACACTTATTCTCATTCACCCAGAAGTTATAGGGTTGTTGTGGAAGCCGTGTGAAGAGTGCACAGGAGGAGTCAGAGGTCTCAGTTGTTAAGATGAGCAAAAGAAGGCAGAGACCACTGTGGCCGGAGGTGCACAGAGTTTGAGGGACTCAACACTCAGGGAGTTGTTGAAAGTCGAGCATGAGAAGTGTGGGTTCTCCCTTGAAGGAATCAGAGTTGGCAATCTTAGGAGCGATAGTTCCTTCGTGATACTGCAGAGGAGGATCCATGAGGCAGTTCGAAGGAGGTTCAAGTAGAAGGAGTTTAGAGCGGGAGAAATCCTTGAGGAGGAGGAATCGACTGCCAAGATTCACAGGGGAGATTTGCGAAGTCCTGCTGACCGTCAGATCTTGGGGAAGTTGCGTGGAATTTAGCCCTTAGGCGCAGGGAGGAGCCAAGAGCCATCGGGAATTGGCTTATCGGAGTTTGCGGAGGTAAGAGTTTCATACTTGTTGAAATCGCAATTTGCGATTTCCCGATGCAATTGGAGCCGTCAATCACTACGGGGACACGTGTCACAAGATCCCAGGAAGTCGGGATTCGACATTCGGGACTTTCTAGTGCAAAGGAATTGCAACCTTTGAAATCGCGATCACGCGATTCCCGATAGAACAGAGAGAGGAGGCGACGTGGCAAGGAAATAGCGCACGTGCGTATCGGAGTTCGGGGTTCGGGGATTCGTGGTGCTAGTGAACCGCGACATCGCGTATGCCAATTTCTCGATAGGGAAATCCCCGACAAGAATGGAAAGTGTTTGCATTGAGACCCATCGGGTTTCGGGGTTTTGGGTAGCACGAGGAACGTGCCCACGAATTTCGCAATAACGCGAAACCCGATTTCCCAACAGATAAAAAGGGAGATCGTCGGAAGGAGATTTCTGTGGGTAGTGAGAACTCCCGAAAGGAGTTGGAAGAGTTCTTTAACTCTTCGGGCCTAGGGGAAAATAAAGTCTTGGTGAGAGCGGACGTGTGCCAGGGGTGACGTCTGCGTCAGAGTGGTATCAGAGCCCGGATATCTTTGCTTTCTGTAGCAGAAGAGGAGAGGGAGTAAATTCGCCATGCTTCCAAGAAGAGAAAGACAGTCACCAGATCCTGAAGACAGGGAGGTACGAAGAAGAGGTAGGCCGGCAGGAAATCCATAAATGGAAAGGCAGATGAGAGATCTCCGAGCAAGGCTTGAGGAGATGGAGACAGCACAAAGACGCAGAGTTGGTGCAGGGGACCTTAGTGATTCCGAGGTTGAAGAGGAAGCTGGACATGCAGAGGAAGTCACAGCAGAGGAAGCATCAACTGAGCGATTTATTAAAGCTATTGCGAAGATGAGTTCCAAGACCAAAATGGACATTCCAGTCTATGAAGGAATCCTGGATGAAGAAGAGTTGTTGGATTGGATCTGAGCTCTTGACACCTACTTCGATTATGAGGATATCGAAGAGGATAAAAAGGTTAGACATGCTGTCACCAAATTGAAGGGACATGTAGCCTTATGGTGGGACGAGCTTCAAGCAGATAGACGCTGCAAAGGAAAGCAGAAGATCAAAATCTGGGATCGAATGATCGCGAAGTTCATCCCAAGAGATTATCAGATCACACTGTTCAGGCGAATGAAAAACCTGAGACAAAAGTTGATGACGGTGAAGGAGTACACCGAAGAGTTTTACAAGCTCAATATTCGAGTAGGTCATCGAGAGAGCGATGATGAGAAGGTAGCCAGATACCTGAATGGTCTGAGATACGACATTCAGGATGAATTAAGCATGGCAACTATTAGAACGGTTGAAGATGCTTACCAGATGGCTCTGAAAGCCGAGGAGAAGCTGAGCCATAAGAAAGGTCAGCGAGGGCGAGGCAGAAGTCAGCCCAGAGGCAAGGCAGTTTCCCAAGAGAAATATTAGAAACCCAAATAGGAATGGAAGAAGCCTCAGGGTAAGATTGAGAGAGGTGGAACCTCACAGCGAGGACAACAATATGATGAGCTGAGGAGACAGCATACAGAGCAGGGTGGCGGATATGCAGAGGAGGAATCATCACATGTTTTACATGTGGAAAGGATGGACATAAAGTCGTTGATTGTCCAAATAGGAAAACAAACCAAGGAGAAGCTTATATCACTGAGGCGCAGAGGTGTGATGTTGAGAATGAAGACACCGGAAGTGGAAAGTCACTAACAGTGCACAAAGTTCTCTTAACACCTGAGAAGGAGGTGGAGGACATGGCTCAGAGGACCAGACTGTTCAGGACCACATGCAAAACCAAGGGCTGGAAATGCAAGGTCATTGTGGACAGCGATAGCACAAATAATCTCGTTTCAACTGAGATGGTGGAAAAGCTGGAGCTAGAGACAACTGATCACCCGAGTCCATACAAAGTTTCATGGCTATAGAAGGGACATCAGGTGAGTTTCACTAAACAATGTTTAGTTGATTTCAAGATGGGTGAATATAAGGATAAGATTCTGTGTGATGTTATTCCCATGGATGTCTGTCATGTATTACTGGGTAGACCATGGAAATATGACCGAAATGTGGTTCATGATGAGAGGATGAACACATATACCCTAGAGAAGGATGGGAGATCACATACGTTGCTTCCGATAAAGGGTAAGGAAGTAAAGCCAGAAGTGAGCAACACAATACTTCTCATGAGTGGGAAGGAGCTTCTCACAGAGATGGAGAAGAAGGAAGATCCACAATTCTTTGTGGTCAGGAAACCGAGAATTGTCCTGACTAGCACGAGAGTGGATGACTTACCAGTTGAGATTCAGGAACTGCTGGAAGAGTTCACTGACATCATAGTGGACGAACTACCTCGTTCGTTTCCACCGATGAGGAGAGTGAGTCATCGCATCGACCTCATACCAGGAGCCAGTTTGTCGAATAAGGCTGCGTATAGATTGACGCCGCAGGAGAATGAGGAGGTTAAAAGGCAGGTACATGATTTGTTGGACAAAGGACTGGTCAGGGAAAGCCTGAGTCCGTGTGTCGTTCCAACGGTACTAAGTCCAAAGAAGGATGGAGGTTGGAGAATGTGTACCGACTCTAGAGCAATCAACAAAATTACCATCAGGTATAGATTTCCACTGCCGAGAATGGATGATCTGATGGATTGCTTGAGTGGGGCGAATTATTTTTCAAAGATTGATTTGAAGAGCGGATATCACCAGATTCGCATGAGGGAAGGTGATGAATGGAAGACAACATTCAAGACAAACGAAGGTTTGTACGAATGGCTGGTCATGTTGTTTGGCTTGACAAACGCGCCGAGCACATTCATGATACTGATGAATGAAGTCCTAAGGAAATTCATCGGGAAATTTGTAGTCGTATATCTGGATGATAAATTGATCTACAGTAAGACGAAGGTTGAACATTTGAAACATTTGGTCATTGTGATGAGAAAGCTACAGCAAGAGAAGCTGTTAATCAACATGAAGAAGTGCTCCTTCATGAAGACAGAGCTCATTTATTTGGGTTTTGTCATATCAGTGAATGAGTTGAAGATGGATCCAAGTAAAGTGGAAGTAATTAAGAATTGGCCATCACCGAGAAAAGTTTTCGAGGTGAGAAGTTTCCATGGCTTGGCTAGTTTCTACCGAAAGTTCGTGAGGAATTTCAGTGGGGTTAGCGCAGAAATGATGGACACGGCGAAGAAGCGGCACAAGTCTTTTCATTGGACAGCAGAGGCTGAGAAGAGCTTCAATCTGTTGAAGCAAAAGATCACAGAGCAACCAGTTTTGGTGTTGCCGGATTTTCAAAAGACATTCCAGGTGAAATGTGATGCAAGTGGCTTTGCCATAGGAGCGGTCTTGAGCCAAGAGGATAGACCAATTGCATATTTCAGCGAGAAACTGGATGAAGCAAAGCTGAAATACTCCATGTATGATAAAGATTTTTATGCCATCATACAGGCATTGAAGAAGTGGAGGCATTATTTAATCCCGAAAGAATTTGTATTGTACAACGATAATCATGCATTGCAGTTTGTGAGTCAACAAGAGAAGTTGAATAAAAAACATGCAAAATGGGTAGAGTATATGCAGAATTTTACATTTGTAATTAATCACATTTCAGGAACTGCTAACAAAGTGGCTGATTCTTTGAGCAGGAAATGTTTGTTGTTGCAGGAGTTCCGAGTCAAGACAATGGGTTTTGAAAACCTGAGGGACATGTACACAGGTGATGCAGATTTTGCAGAAGCATACGAGGCGACTGAGAATACAGTTCTCAGAGACAGAAGCCCGTGGATGGATTACATGATTCAGAATGGACTGTTGTTCAGAGGCAACCAGTTATGCATTCCAAATTTCTCCATGAGGGAGAACATCCTAAAGGAGAAGCACAACTGTGGATTAGCAGGGCATTTTGGCCACGAAAAAACATTTGCGAAGTTGAGCGAATCATATTTTTGGCCAGGCATGCGAGCAGATGTCAAGAGGTTTGTTGAAAGGTGTCGAATTTGTCAGCATTCGAAGGGCAGAAGGC
This sequence comes from Picea glauca, assembly GCA_000966675.3. NCBI lineage: Eukaryota > Viridiplantae > Streptophyta > Pinopsida > Pinales > Pinaceae > Picea > Picea glauca. Next base: position 230,923 of record JZKD02S1644143.1, read on the forward strand.
ATAATGCGGGATTCTACCAATCATTACCCATACCAGAGAGGCCATGGGAGGCAATCAACATGGATTTTGTATTGGGTTTGCCAAGGACACAGAGAGGGGTTGATTCCATCTTTGTGGTGGTAGACAGGTTTTCAAAAATGGCACATTTTATACCATGCCAGAAGACCAGCGATGCGAGTCACATCGCGAATTTATTTTTCAAGGAAATCATTCAACTCCATGGATTGCCAAGAAGTATAGTGTTGGACAGGGATACCAAATTCATAGGGCATTTTTGGAGGACACTATGGAAGAAGCTAGGGACTAACTTGGCATTTAGTTCAGCTTACCATCTGCAGACGGATGGGCAGACGAAAGTGGTCAACAAGAGCTTGGGAGACTTATTGAGAAGCCTGGTGACAGAGCACCATAGCAGCTGGGACAACATATTTCCACAGGCGGAGTTTGCATACAATGATTCAATGAACAGGAAAAAGCCCATTTCAGATTGTGTATGGGACACAACCGAGGGGAGTTTCTGAACTCAGGGAGTCAGAACAGGCTGCGACTAGAAGTGCTAGTGCAGAGGAATTCGTTGAAGCAATGAAGGAACTTCACGATGAGGTGAAGCAACGACTGATAAACACAAATCAGGAGTACAAGCATAGAGCAGATCAGCATCGGAGACAACTTCAGTTTGAAGTTGGTGATCTTGTTCTGGCACACTTGAGGAAGGACAGGTTCCCAAGAGGAACATATAAAAAACTAAAAATGAAGAAAATTGGGCCATGCAGGGTCATAAAGAAATTCAGAGAGAACACTTATGAAATTGAGTTGCCGGATGGCATCGGGATATCTTCGATATTTAATGTTTCGGATTTATACCCATATAGGGCTGGAGAAGCAGAGACTGGAACTGAGGAACCAGTGGTCCAGTGGCAGAAGCAATTACCAGTTGCAGAGAAGCCGCAGATGGAGTGCATACTGGACAAGCGAGTAGGAAAGAAGACCAGGCGGAAGCAGTACTTTGAGTACCTGGTGAAATGGAAGAATCACCCAGTAGAGGATGCCAGCTGGGAGACTGAAGCAATGATACAGACGCATGGACAGACCGTGCAGGAGCTCATGGACAGGAGCCCATGAAAATTTCGAGCCGAGGAGTATGATGCAGGAGCATCGCTCACTCATCAAGCGAGCCAACGCATGGAGCAGAAAAGACAGCTGGATAGGCCAGCGCACATTTTGGAAATACTTTGGGAATGTTGCACCGCTCTTTAATGAAGTCATTTATAGAGAAGCGCACTTGTATTGTAAAGGGGGACCTTGAGCCTTTAAGCTCTCGTCCTTAGTAGATAGGAAGGCATTTAATAGATTTAATGTTGTTAGATAGGAATTTAATTGTAGATTTGATAATTTAGAATCCGAGAGGGAAAAACAGATATAGACACCCTCCTTTGTACATTGTATTATCATTGAAGCATTCAAAAGAGAAGAGCAAGCAGAGAAAAACTATGGAAAACCCCCATGTACAGATTTGAATTAATAGAAGAGAGTCTTTGATTCAATTTCATGGCTGGTGTTGTTTCTCTGTGTATGTTGTTTATGTGCTCATGAATGTTTGCTTTCTGGTCATACATTTGCTTTGATATGTTGTGTATGTGGTTTCATAGTTGAATTGAAATCTGTGAGGGAAGAGAATTAGTTTCAATTGTTTCTCTGTCTGAGCCAAGAGATTCCTGCATAGAGTGCAGTTGAATTCATCCGCATAGAGTGCGTCGATGAAGGCTCAGGAGTTAAACACTTATTCTCATTCACCTAGAAGTTATATGGTTGTTGTGGAAGCCGTGTGAAGAGCGCATAGGAGGAGTCAGATGTCTCAGTTGCTAAGCTGAGCAAAAGAAGGCAGAGACTACTGTGGCCGGAGGTGCACAGAGTTTGAGGGACTCAACACTCAGGGAGTTGTTGAAAGTCGAGCACGAGAAGTGCGGGTTCTCCCTTGAAGGAATCAGAGTTGGCAATCTCAGGACGGATAGTTCCTTCATGATACTGCAGAGGAGGATTCAGGAGGCGGTTCGAAGGAGGTTCGAGCAGAAGGAGTTTAGAGCGGGAGAAATCCTTAAGGAGGAGGAATCGACGTCCAAGATTCGCAGGGGAGATTTGTGAAGTCCCGCTGACCGTCAGATCTTGGGGAAGTTGCACGGAATTTATCCCTTAGGCACAGGGAGGAGCCAAGCGCCATCAGGAATTGGCTTATCGGAGTTTGCGGAGGTAAGAGTTTCATACTTGTTGAAATTGCGATTTGCGATTTCCTGACGCAGTTGGAGCCATTGATCACTACGAGGACATGTGTCACGACATCCCGAGAAGTTGGGATTCGGAATTCGAGACTTTCCAGTGCAAAGGAATTGCGACCTTTGAAATCGCGATCACGCGATCCCCGATAGAACGGAGAGAGGAGGCAACGTGGCAAGGAAATAGCGCACCTGCGTATCGGAGTTTGGGGTTCGGGGATTCATGGTGCTAGTGAATCACGACATCGCGTATGCCAATTTCCCGATAGGGAAATCCCCAACAGGAACGGAAAGTGTTTGCATTGAGACCCATCGGGTTTCGGGGTTTTGGGTAGCACGAGGAACGTGCCCACGAATTTCACGATAACGCGAAACCCGATTTCCCAACAGAGCAAAAGGGAGATCGTCGGAAGGAGATTTATGTGGGTAGTGAGAACTTCCGAAAGGAGTTGGAAGAGTTCTTTAACTCTTCAGGCCTAGGGGAAAAGAAGGTCCTGGTGAGAGCGGACGTGTGCCAAGGGTGATGTTTGCGTCACACCGGCCCTAGATGCATGTTGAAGAGACGAGGTACATATGTTATCACAGGGTACTGGATGTCATGCTTAAGATATCCAAGTTTTCTTTGGGAAACTGGTTAGTCTCATGCTGACATGTTGTAGGTATTGGAGAGGTGCCCACCGACCCTAGATGCATGTTCTGAAGTCACAAGGGTGCACGTGATGAGGTTCATATGCATTGCAAGGTAGTGGATGTCATGGGGACATGTTGTAGTTATTTGAGAACTACCCACAGGCCTTAGATGCATTGTTTGTGAAGTCACAAATGTGCACATGATGAAGTACATATGCATTGCAAGGTAATGGATGTCATGTTAACATGTTGAAGCTATTTGAGAGCTACCCACATGTAATCTTCAAAGTTAATATTTAGAGGTAATCT
>JZKD02S1644143.1:244506-259910 GCA_000966675.3 Picea glauca
CAGCTGGAGAAACAAATCCAAAATTTTGAAAGTGCTTTGGGATTGTAGCACAAGTCTTAAATGAATCCTTTATGAAGGAGCACCTTTTGTATGTTGTATCAGACCTCGAGCCATACGCTCTTGTCTGAAATAGATAGGAGACATTTAATAGATTTAATGCAGGTAGATAGGATTTTATTTCCAGATTAGACAATTTTAGAGTTCGAGAGGGAAAACAGATATAGACACCCTCATTGTATCATTGTAACATTAGAATCAAGCATTCATAAGAAAGAGAAAGCAGAGAATTGTGTGAAGAACACCCATGTACAGGCATTTGAATTAATAGAAAAGAGTCTTTGATTCAAACTCATGGCTGGTGTTGTTTCTCTGTGTATGTTGTTTATGTGCTCATGAATGTTTGTTTTGTTATGCATTTGCTTTGTATATGTTGTGCATGAGATTTTAGGTTTGTCAAACTGAAATCTGAGAGAGAAAGGGAATGAGTTTCAATTGTTTCTCTATCTGAGCCAGGAGATTCCTGCAAAGAGTGCAGTTGAATTCATCCGCAAGGAGTGCGTTGATGAGGGCTCGATAAATTAAATTTTGTTCTTATTTGCCTAGAGGTGGAGGTGGTTCATCTCAGCCGTGCAAGAGTGTGTAGGTTGAAGGAAGACATCTCAATGGTTAATCTGAGAAAGGGTAGCCAAAGACTGCTTCTTCCAGAGCTGCACAGAGTCTGACAGATTCCACACTTGGAAAGTTGTTGAATGTTGAGCGCAAGCAGTGCACGCAAGCTCAGGAGGTATAGAACCTTCGAGATATTATTGAAAGGATAACCCAGGAGGTTTTGGGTTGAGAGAAGGGTCAAGCAGAGTTTTCAGGCGCAGGATTGGAAAGCAATCCCTTAGAAGGAACTCTTAGCCATCTTAGAAAATCCTCGAGGAGGAGAATAGACGGTCAGGATTCGCAGGAGAAAAAAACGAATTCCCGTCCACCGTCAGATCTGGGAAAGTTGCACACGGGTTAAGTATTGGTGTGCAGGGGAGGAACCTAGGAGTCATCGGGACTCGACTCATCGGAGAATCAGATTCTCCAGGAACATAGAATTCTCACAGGGAGAAATCGTGATTAGCGATTTCCTGAAAGGATTATAGCCGTAGATCCCAGACTGGATACGTCTCAGTAATCCGGAGAGTCGGGGTTCAGCATTCGGGGTTTTCCCATGCAAAGGAAACTCTACAACTGAAATCATGATCTCGCAATACCTGATAGCGCGACGAGGAGGGGTGACGCGGAGGAGAGCACCCGCACATGCATCGGGGTTCGGCATTTCGGGGTTCTGGGTGTCGTGAGAATCACTGCCACAGAAATCGCGAATTCCCGACCCGCGAAATTCCGATTACCCTTGGAGCAGGACCACAGGCGTCATAGTAGAAGACAAGTGGCATCGGAGATCAGGGATCGGAGATCGGGGATCGGAGATCCCAGGGGTGTGAGTTATTTGCATTGCAAACTCGTGAACTCCAAAGTTACGATAGGGAATATGGGCCTTAGTCTCGTGGACTGGCAAGTCAGATGCGAGGAGAGTTAGGCGAAGGGGTTAAAGAGCGTAGCGGACCATCGGATATCGGGAATCGGGGATTCTCACGAGAAGTGACCCATGAAAACGTAAGTTTTGATTTCCCGATAGGGTAATTCCCGATAGGAGATGAGGAAGGTGTGAAGTGGATATTCCATCGGGTTTCGGGGATTGGAGAGACCTGAATCCGTGAGTGCGGGACTCGCGATCAAGTGAGTTCTGATTTCCTGATAAAGTAAAGGGAGATCGTCGGAGGATCATCCTGTTGGTGCAACAAAGTCCCGATAAGAGATTTGAAGAGCATTTTAGCTCTTCAGACCAGGGAAAAAGAAGGTCCTGGTGGTAGCAGATGTGCCCCAGGTGGCCGTTTGCGTCAAGTGGTATCAAAGCAAGGAATTCTCTCTATTTTCTGTAGCAGAGGAGAAAAGGAATTCACCATGCCGCCCAGAAGGGAAAGGCAGTCGCTTGATCCAGAGGACAGGGAGGTGAGAAGAAGAGGTAGGCCAACAGGGAATCCAGAGATGGAAAGGCAGATACGCGATCTCAGAGCGAGATTGGAAGATATGGAAGCAGTGCAGATACACACAACAAATTCTAGAGATATGAGAGACTCTGAAGGCGAAGTCGAAGCTGAACAACAAGGAGAAGTTGCAGCCGAAGATGCAGCAAATGAGCGGTTAATTAAAGCCATCGCTCGGATGAGTTCAAAGACAAAAATGGACATTCCAGTCTATGAAGGGAGTCTGGATGCAGAAGAGCTTCTGGATTGGATTCGAGCTCTTGATACTTACTTCGATTATGAAGACATCGAAGAAGATAAGAAGATTAGGCATGTTGTTACCAAATTGAAGGGACATGCATCATTATGGTGGGACAAACTTCAAGTAGATAGACGTTCCAAAGGCAAGCAGAAAATTAAAAGCTGGGATCAAATGATTGTGAAGATGAAGGCAAAGTTCATCCCAAGGGATTATCAGATCACACTGTTCAGGAGAATGCAGAACCTGAGACAGAAGTTGATGACGGTGAAGGAATACACCGAAGAATTCTACAAGCTCAATATTAGAGAAAGTCATCGGGAGAGCGATGATGAAAAAGTAGCCAGGTATATGAATGGCTTAAGATACGATATACAGGATGAGATGAGCATGACAACCGTCAGAACGGTTGAGGATGTGTATCAGATGGCATTGAAGGCAGAAGAGAGACTAAGCCGTAAGCCAGCACAGCGAGGGCGAGGCAAGAGCCAGCCAAGGGGAAAATCAGTTGCCCAAGACAGGTTCCAGAAATCTAAGGATGACTGGAAGAAGCCTTAGACCAGAATGGAAAGAGGTGGAAGTTCTCAGTGAGGCCAGCACGCTGAACAACGAATGCAGTAGGCAGAACAGAGCGGAGGATACCCTGATAACAGTACTTTTCCTTGTACCAGAGGTAGAGGAAGAGGCAGAGGTGGAGTCATCACATGCTACACATGTGGGAAGAATGGGCACAAGGTCGTTGATTTTCCAGATAGGAAAAAGGATGGAGGAGAAGCTCACATCGCCGAGGCACAAAGGCGAGCTGTTGAAGCAGAAGAAGCAGAAGACAGAAGGTCTTTGATGATGCGAAAAGTTCTCGTAACACCTGAGAAGGAGGTGGTGGACATAGCTCAGAGAAGCAGACTGTTCATAACCACATGCAAGACCAAGGAAAGGAAATGCAAGGTTATTGTGGACAACGGAAGCACCGACAATCTCGTTTCAACCGAGATGGTGGAAAAATTAGAGCTGGAAACGACTAATCACCCGAGTCCATATAAAGTATCATGGCTACAGAAGGGACATCAGGTGAGTGTCACTAAACAGTGCTTAGTTGACATCAAGATAGGAGGATATAATGATAAAATTCTCTGTGATGTTATTCCTATGGATGTATGTCATTTATTAATGTCTAGAAGGTCGGAGAATATTTGTCATTAATATGAATTAAACCAATATTTGCGAAGAAGAGAGTTATCCTTTCCAAGTATTCATTTCAAACATGATGCAATATCTTTCGTGCGTCGGCCACTTGGCACCTTTACAAAATCTCTAATTCTTAATCTTTCTTCGTCGTCATCGCCACCTTCACACTTTTTTCTAAATATGCAATTGGTAAGATTTAATGGTAATAGCTCATTATGCACAAACCTTGGATATTTTCATTGACTAGCAAAATGATCGAGGATATATTCCATTGATATGCAATAAACCAATATTTGTGGAGGGTTATATTATCCCTCACAAATTTTCATTTCAGACATCATCTAGAGAAAAAAAAAATTCTCGTTAACTTATGGCAGTAATTCCACAACAGTTCCACAACATTTATCTCCAGATATAGTAAACACATTCGGGCATGATGGCCAGAGGTTCTAGTATTCTAGGGAATATTCTTACTACTTGTGTCCCTCCTCCTAGGAGAAAAAAAGGAGATGGTCCCTTGATGAACCGAGAGATATATTTCAAGCCAAATAAGTCCAAGGCAACCCTGTTTGCTCAGACAACCTGCCCACTTGCATTGATGGCTGGCACAAATGTTGATGCGATGGATTTCGAGCCTGAAGAAGATGATCTTATGGACGATGATACAACAATGGATGATGGAAATGTAGAGACTGTTCCCAAATCCTATGCCCAAATTGAAATCAACCATAATGAGCGGCACTTCCCAACTTGGTGATGGTGGTCCTGACAACACCGAAAGAATGGGTTTCAGAAAATAAATCGACATTGAATGCAATAGCCGCTTTGCAGCTCAAAAGTAGGAATTCTAGAGGTCTAAATTAGTGTGTTTTGGGTAGAAGTCTTTCACTGTAAGGAAATGATTTGTTGATTCTCCCAAGGATATATCTTAAGACAAAAAACTATTCAATTGTGGGACCACTGCCTTGTTCTTTGGATATACAATTAACATCTTAGGGAATGAGGACTAGAACTCCCATTGGTGCAAGGAATATTCCTACTAGTCATCTCCTTCCACCCAGAATGGACTAATTTGGGCCTCTCAAATTGCACGTGAAACCTATGTCCCTGAAGTTTTCAACTATGAGGAGGTGGTTTCTTGGTGTGTCCTAACTTTCAATTTCAGGCTATTCTGTTTGCCCTGCAACGTTTTCCATCTTCTTCCTCATGACAAGCTTGTGAGAACTATCAATTTTACCACATGACTATTGTTCATCTCCTTCAAGCCAATGATTTATTTCTCTGTGGACCCACTTTCCTGTTTCTTTGTCGGCTCAGGTCCTTCGCAAAATATTGAGATCGGGGCACTGAACATTGATCCATTGAGGAGAAGACTGCAAGTATTTCCTAAAGAGAAAACATGGTAATCAATTTTTTATGCATGATGAAGAGCATATCGATGGCACCTGCATGTTGTAGATCCTATGCCTGTGTCTATGGAAAATATGTTCAATGTTTTGGCCCAAAGAACTCGATCCAATTTCTAAGGATAGATATATAGTGCTCAATATTTTTTTTTTTTATGGATTTACTATTAAAAAAAATTCTTGGAGTCTTGTTTTTTGCTTCTTTTCTGGATTTAAAACCTCTTCTCATTGACATGGTTTGATAGTATCGTAGTTCTTCGATATTTTGTTTTCTTAATTAATTTGTTCTAAAATGGATCATTTAAAAATTATATGACAATGCAATGTGTTGATCCATTAGGCTTTTAGGGAAACAAAAAATGAATTTCATATAGTTTCAAACCAACATTCGATTCTATTCGTAATGGAGATAGAACATAGCAATACCAAATCACAATGTTGCAGCAAGATCATCATTCTTGTTTCTAGACATGCAATTATTAAGCTTTAATGCTAACAACCCATAATGCAAGAAGTTTAATACTTAAGTTAATATGTTACAATCATGGAAGAATGCATCAAGAAGACACTTACTCCCACAAGTTGCAATAAAATCTAATATTCAACAAATCATTTGCTGACAACTACTAGAAAATCATGGTTTTGCAACAATGGGGCTTGTTTGAAACCAACTCTCGATTACAAAAATTTCCCTCCGCCTTTCTATTTTCCCACTTTTTTATCCCCCGTAGTTTCTCTTTCTGGTTAGTTAGTCATTTTTTTCCAAAAATGTCTTACTGCGCGGGTTGACAAATTCACGTGTTTTGACTGAGCACTTCCCCTTTATCTAAATTTCACTTTCCATTGTTTCGTGACCTGCAAACAACACTCCAGGTTCTGCGATATGCAGACTTACTTATGGTCTCCCACGTCATCCCCTCTTCTTTGTTACACATTTTTCACTAAAATGTTCCGATATATACAATTTGACAGTTGGGGCCTTATGTCTCCTCAGGAACCTATCACCCTATTTTGAAGACTGTCCGACCACTTTCCACACTTGACCATTTCTTGACATCTCTTTTGCGGATTGTCGAGTTTGCACGTTCAAGAAATTTCAAATTTCTAGTTGATGTTTCCTCTGCGGGCTACCTTCAGATTTTTTTCCAAGTATATGAAATATGTATACAACTTCTCCAACAACATACATAAAACATCTTGCCAGGAAATGGAATATTTATTGCAGATTTGAATATATCGGACCTTCTTTTCCCTCTTCTATAGTTGACCAAATTCTCGTTTCTTTTTCCCCTCGACTCTCTTTTTCTCATTGCTTAGTCGTTTTTCCAAAAATGTCTCAATGTGTGCATTGGATGACTCAGGGGTTCACATTTGCACTCGTTCTTTTATATCGTGACTCTGACCAACCACTAGCCATTCGATGCCTAAGCACTTTTCAGATCGTGGATTCCCAGGCATGCAGGCTCTATATTGCACTTTTATTGTTCTGTGGCTTGCAAACAACACCTAGACTTCCATGATGTATAAATTTATTGTCGCACTCCCACATCATACCCTGATTCATGATATGCATTTTGCACATGAAAGTTATGAGACCTGCAATTTGACCTTTGGGTCCTCACGTCTCATAGGGAACTATTTTCACCTCGTTTTGAAGCCCTTGCGTCCACTATCCATATTTCTCCATTTCTTGGAATCTCTTTCACGCCTCCAATTCCATACTTACCCAAATGTATCACTTGTTGATTCCTGGACAGTGGAAGTGCAGTTACAGTGTTCCTTGACCTACAAACAACCCCCCGTCTTCCACAATATAAAAATTGTCTTCCAGATTCCTACATCAACCCCTCTTTCGTGATACACAATATACACTCAGAAGTTCCGATCAATACAATTTGACTGTTGTGGCCTCATGTCTCCTTGGGAACCCTTTTCATCCTATTTTGAAACCCATCCCACCACTTTCCATGACCATTTTTTGCAATCTCTTTCGTGAATCATCGGATTGTCGGGTTCAGACAATTTGCAATTCCTAGTCATTGTTTTCTGTGCCCGCCACCTTTGCACTTCTTTCCAAGTATATGCAATAAGTATATAACTTCTCGAGAAACATGTAGAAAATATCTTTCCAGGAAATGGGATATCTATTACATATGTGAATATATTAGCCCTTATTTTCCATCTTCTATAATTAACCAAATATCCATTTCTCTTTTCCCTATACTTTATCTTTCTCGTCACTTAGTCATTTTTTCGAAAATGTCTAGCTACTAGGTTGGTGAACTTGCAGGTTCCCATTTTCACTCATGCTTTTATATCGTGACTCCGACCGATCGCTTCCCCATTCCATATCCAACCACTTCTCCGACCGCAGATTCTCGGGTAGGCGGGCTGTATATTTCACCTCTATTGTTCCTTGATCTTCAAACGATACCCTGATTTTCGTGATATACAAATTTACAATCGGACTCGGATCATACCATCTTCCATATTACAATCTACCTATCATGCTCTCTTCCATGGTACACATTTTGCACTGAAAACTTTCGAGACATACAATTTGACTGTTGGGTCCTCACATCTCATGTGGAACTATTGTCACCCCATTTTGAAGCTCGTCCCTCCACTTTCCATACTTCTCCATTTCTTCAAATTTCTTTTGCGAATCGTCGGGTTGGCGGGTTCAAAAAATATCCAATTCCTAATCATTGTTTTCTGTGCCCGCTCCCTTTGCAATTATGTAGAAGATATTATTTCTAAGTATGCAATTAGAAAATGTTAAATCTAAACTAGGATTTGAGGAGATCTCCTATTAATACACATAAAACCAAAATTTTCGGATGGTTATATTATCCCTTCTGAGTGTTAATTCCAAACATCATGGAACGTCATTTGCGTGTCGTTAGGTTGTTCCATTCACGAAATATTCAATCCTTGATTCTGAAAGAGAGTCTAACTGACCGTTTCCCTATTCCATACTTAGCCACTTTCCCAGAATTCCACAAATATACAAACCGACCGCTGAACTGCCCCATCATGCTCTCTTCTGTTTTACACATTTTGCAGTCAAAAATTCTGATACATAAAATTTTACCGTTGGACACTCACCTCTCCTGAGTATCCCTCGTAATCCTATTTTGAATCTTGTCCAACTACTTTTCAANATGGCACCTGCATGTTGTAGATCCTATGCCTGTGTCTATGGAAAATATGTTCAATGTTTTGGCCCAAAGAACTCGATCCAATTTCTAAGGATAGATATATAGTGCTCAATATTTTGGCTTTTTATGGATTTACTATTAAAAAAATTCCTTGGAGTCTTGTTTATTGCTTCTTTTCTGGATTTAAAACCTCTTCTCATTGACATGGTTTGATAGTATCGTAGTTCTTCGATATTTTTTTTTCTTAATTAATTTGTTCTAAAATGGATCATTTAAAAATTATATGACAATGCAATGTGTTGATCCATTAGGCTTTTAGAGAAACAAAAAATGAATTTCATATAGTTTCAAACCAACGTTTGATTCTATTCGTAATGGAGATAGAACATAGCAATACCAAATCACAATGTTGCAGCAAGATCATCATTCTTGTTTCTAGACATGCAATTATTAAGCTTTAATGCTAACAACCCATAATGCAAGAAGTTTAATACTTAAGTTAATATGTTACAATCATGGAAGAATGCATCAAGAAGACACTTACTCCCACAAGTTGCAATAAAATCTAATCTTCAACAAATCATTTGCTGACAACTACTAGAAAATCATGGTTTTGCAACAATCGGGCTTGTTTGAAACCAACTCTCAATTACAAAAAATTCCCTCCTCCTTTCTATTTTCCCACTCTTTTATCCCCCGTAGTTTCTCTTTCTGGTTAGTTAGTCATTTTTTTCCAAAAATGTCTTACTGCGCGGGTTGAAAAATTCACGTGTTTTGACCGAGCACTTCCCCTTTGTCTAAATTTCACTTTCCATTGTTTCATGACTTGCAAACAACACTCCAGGTTCTGTGATATGCAGACTTACTTATGGTCTCCCACGTCATCCCCTCTTCCGTGTTACACATTTTTCACTAAAATGTTCCGATATATACAATTTGACAGTTGGGGCCTTATGTCTCCTCAGGAACCTATCACCCTATTTTGAAGACTGTCCAACCGCTTTCCACACTTGACCATTTCTTGACATCTCTTTTGTGGATTATCGAGTTTGCACGTTCAATAAATTTCAAATTTCTAGTTGATGTTTCCTTTGTGGGCTACCTTCAAATTTCTTTCCAAGTATATGAAATATGTATACAACTTCTCCAACAACATACATAAAACATCTTGCCTGGAAATGGAATATTTATTGCAGATTTGAATATATTGGACCTTCTTTTCCCTCTTCTATAGTTGACCAAATTCTTGTTTCTTTTTCTCCTCGACTCTCTTTTTCTCGTTACTTAGTCGTTTTTCCAAAAATTTCTCAATGTGTGCATTGGACGACTCAGGGGTTCACATTTTCACTTGTTCTTTTATATCGTGACTCTGACCAACCACTAGCCATTCGATGCCTGGGCACTTTTCAGATCGTGGATTCCCAGGCAGGCAGGCTCTATATTGCACTTTTATTGTTCTGTGGCTTGCAAACAACACCTAGACTTCCATGATGTATAAATTTACTGTCGCACTCCCACATCATACCCTGATTCATGATATACATTTTTCACATGAAAGTTATGAGACCTGCAATTTGACCTTTGGGTCCTCACGTCTCATAGGGAACTATTTTCACCCCGTTTTGAAGCCCTTGCATCCACTATCCATATTTCTCCATTTCTTGGAATCTCTTTCACGCCTCCAATTCCATACTTACCCAAATGTATCACTTGCCAATTCTTGGACAGTGGAAGTTCACTTATAGTGTTCCTTGACCTACAAACAACCCCCCATCTTCCACGATATAAAAATTGTCTTCCAGATTCCTACATCAGCCCCTCTTTCGTGATACACAATATACACTCAGAAGTTCCGATCAATATAATTTGACTATTGTGGCCTCATGTCTCCTTGGGAACCCTTTTCATCCTATTTTGAAACCCATCCCACCACTTTCCATGACCATTTTTTGCAATCTCTTTCGTGAATCATCGGATTGTCGGGTTCAGACAATTTGCAATTCCTAGTCATTGTTTTCTGTGCCTGCCACCTTCGCACTTCTTTCCAAGTATATGCAATAAGTATATAACTTCTCGAGAAACATGTAGAAAATATCTTTCCAGGAAATGGGATATCTGTTACAGATGTGAATATATTAGCCGTTATTTTCCGTCTTCTATACTTAACCAAATATCCATTTCTCTTTTCCCTGTACTTTATCTTTCTCGTCACTTAGTCAAATTTTCGAAAATGTCTAGCTACTAGGTTGGAGAACTTGTAGGTTCCCATTTTCACTCATGCTTTTATATCGTGACTCCGACCGATCGCTTCCCCATTCCATATCCAACCACTTCTCCGACCGCAGATTCTTGGGTAGGCGGATTGTATATTTCACCTCTATTGTTCCCTGATCTTCAAACGATACCTTGATTTTTGCGATATACAAATTTACAATCGGACTCGGATCATACCATCTTCCATATTACAGTCTACCTATCATGCTCTCTTCCGTGGTACACATTTTGCATTGAAAACTTTCGAGACATACAATTTGACTGTTGGGTCCTCACGTCTCATGTGGAACTATTGTCACCCCATTTTGAAGCTCGTCCCTCCACTTTCCATACTTCTCCATTTCTTCAAATTTCTTTTGCGAATCGTCGGGTTGGCGAGTTCAAAAAATATCCAATTCCTAATCATTGTTTTTTGTGCCCGCTCCCTTTGCAATTATGTAGAAGATCTTATTTCTAAGTATGCAATTAGCAAATGTTAAATCTAAACTAGGATTTGAGGAGATCTCCCATTAATACACATAAAACAAAAAATTTCGGATGGTTATATTATCCCTTCTGAGTGTTAATTCCAAACATCATGGAACGTCATTTGCGTGTCGTCAGGTTGTTCCATTCACGAAATATTCAATCCTTGATTCGGAAAGAGAGTCTGACCGACCGTTTCCCTATTCCATACTTAGCCACTTTCCTAGAATTCCACAAATATACAAATCGACCGCTAAACTACCCCATCATGCTCTCTTCTGTTTTACACATTTTGCAGTCAAAAATTCTGATACATAAAATTTTACCGTTGGACACTCACCTCTCCTGAGTATCCCTCATAATCCTATTTTGAATCTCGTCCGACCGCTTTTAAAACCTTGTCATTCGTTCCTTGCTCTTCCCTGTCTCTGTGACCTTCGCACTTGTCTATAATAAAAAAATGTATATATATATATATATATATATATTGTTTCTAAATATGCAATTAGTGACATTTAATTCTAACAACTGATCGTGCAGGAACTGTATAGATTGTTATTGATGGGCGAAAGGATCGAGGAGATCTCCTATTAATACGTATTAAACCAAGATTTGCAGAGGGTTATATTATCCCTTCCAAGTGTTGATTTCAAAATCATGAAATGTCGTTTGCACGTCGTCATGTTGGCACATTCATGTAACCTCCAATCCTTAATTGCTCCTCGTCGTACCCGCCACCTTCGCACTTCTAAATATGCAATAAGTAATCTTTACTGCTAACAGTTCATCATGTAGTGCCCATACAGATTGTCATTAATCATCGAAAGGCTTGATGAGATTTCCCATTCATAAGCATTGAACCAACATTTGCGAAGAGTTATATTATCGCCTCCAATTGTTCATTTCAACCATCATATGGAGCAAATGAACATTCCTATAAACCTATGGAATCATATCGACAACAGTTCTATGGAGATATAGTGAAAAGATTAAGGCATGGGGACCAGAACTCCCAGTGGTCTAGGGCATATTCTTATTACTCATCCCCTGCCACCTAGAATGAAGTAATTTGGACCTCTGGGATTTCTCGTACAGGATGTGTCCCTGAAGTTTTTGACTGTAAGGAGCTAGTCTCTTGGTGCACTGATAAATTTATTTCAGACCAAAGAATTATTCCACTGTGGGACTGCTCTTTTGTTTCTTTGTTACCTCAGTTCTTTCGCCAGATGTTAATATTTTTGGAGCCAACATTGACATTCAAGGGAGAAGATTCCAAGCAGTTCCTAACAAAGCATAATAAAGGGTTGGACCTCTTGCTTGATTTCTTGGAAGACCCAATGGTAGTTCCTGAAGATATCACAAGCTTGTAGGTTAGTTCATTTAGAAATCCATTCCGATAAATTGCCTAGCTATTTACAAGAATAACAGGACAGGAGTCCACAACAACTATTTCCCATATGGCTCTTTATATTTTGTATTTCACAGTCAATGAACAAGCCATTTTTTATTGGGGCAAGCTAATTTCCCATGAAATTTGTTCACAATTCTCTAGCTTCAAAAATGAGAAGAAATTCTATATGTCATACTACTTAGTTTTTGAGATAGCACATTGCTCCCAGTTTCCAAAACTGTCTATGTCCAAGAAGGTCAACTGGGAATTCGACCAAGTAACGTTTTGGTACTATGCCTTGTGGAAGCATAAGGCCTCCCACTATTTTTATGAGGTTTTTAATGGCTTTGTGTCTATTTTCAAATTTTTGTTGTTAGAAGAAGATGCTCCCTGCATATTTGAACAAAAAACTAGTTTTTTGGACAGGAAGGGGGCACTTCAACATCTAGATAATTACACTGTGATAAGGATTTTTGGCTTCAGGGAAAAACCTTCTCTCCTTCCATGTCACATTACGAACATAATGTTTGTTACAGAAGTAGAAAGACAATACAACTACTGGTTACATCTATTCCAAGAGAAGAGAAAAAAATAGTTCAATCCTCTGCCTTGGAAAGTCAAGGACTTCGTGTTGAGGAATGCCAACAAAATTGACGAATTCACAACCCATTTTAGCAACTTGAACCTAAGATATGTTGAAATCCTAGGAGAGTTCGACCCCAATAAATTTTTTTTACAACATTTACAAACACTTGTCTTCGACAATTCTTTTTTCAAAAAACACCTGACCAAAAACATAGACACTGGAGACAACACTCCTTCTTCTGATTCCAACAACCTAGACACATTGCAAAGCACCACTGAATTGTACAAGCAATAGGGAAAAGGCCCCGATCAGAAGAGTTTTCAATTGAAAAATAGCACTCCCAAAAGTATGACATCCCGGAGCATCGCTCCAACAACCCACCACAGCAGCAAAGAAACTCAAAGTTCTTCCAAAAGAGGATGATATAATGACCCTCCTCACCCTAAAATTAATAGTTTTCACAAGCTTCAAGTGGACAAGAAGATAAAAAAAATTGTGGGACATGCTTAAGAGCCCATAATTCAGAGTGAGAAAATGGAACTTGAGCATGATCTAGATAGCGTATTCTACTACCTTGATCATCCCAGAGACACAATCCATCATAGTTGTCCAATGGACATATCTGATACTGAAAATTTTGACAAAGATGAATCCTTTGTGTTCCAGAGCATTGTTTTTGACAGCCAGTCAAAAAAATTAATTATTAAAAAAAAATATGTAAAAAATAAGAAAGGAAACTCTCATTTAGAGGTTAACCTTGCAAAAATGCGGTCATCCCAAATCTATCAACTTCACATAGAAACCGCATATTCTCTTGAGGATTCCATTGGAGGCATTGAGGCCTAGAATGCTAGAATGAAGGACCGAGTCAAGGAATTGGAAGAAGCTTTGATTCCTATGCCATTGCTTGCCAATATTTTGGCAATAGCCATGCCTGCCACCCATGCATCCAAGTTAAAAGGATCCTCCAGCCTCCTAGCATCGTGTAGAGGATATGTGGATAATAATATCAAGAAAATAATGGAACTAATTGTTGAGGCATGAGAAACATCAAAAACCATGACTTCCCTTCGAACGAGGGCACATAATTTGCTCAAACATTTGCAGGCAGAGTTAAAAGATGAAGAAAATTTATATTTAAACATGATCCTTCCTTTTGACACTATTGTCAACAACATGACAAAAACAAGAAGAAGACAGCAAGATCTCCCATCCAAAAACCGGATCGGTCAATTAAATGCATGCTGAACGAAAAAGTGAAGAACCTGCATCTCATTGTTTAGTCATGTGAGCAAGCCATATCAAAGAAAGAAAACTTATTGACAAAGCAAGACAGAATAAAATTAGTCGGAAGGACCAACGACTTCCAAGACCCCAACTTAATCGTCAACTCCTTTCCTTTAACTCAGCAATATTTCGATAAACAGGTTGATATTTTTAAGGCGTTGTCTTTGGAAAAGTTTTACAACATCCTTGAATATGGTCAAGATGACGTCGACAACTGGTTAGTCGACTATTCGGTACAGAATGAAGAAATTGATCATGCTCTGCGTAATCTTTCTATCGACTTCAGGGAATTAGAAAAATAAATTTTCAACATTAAAATCCAGAATGAGATCAACGTCGTCCCAATGAGAAGCTACATTGAAGAATGGCTCGAAAGAGAATTGAAGCAGGTCGTTGATGAAAGGCAACAGGAAGTTGCCATGATTCCAGTATCCGTCGACGACATTAATGAAAAGGCATCAACAAACAAATAGAAAAAGGGGTCATATGTACCATCATTGTAAGTTTATACTGATCACATCATGATTTCTTTATCAAACTAGTTATTCCACTTTTTTAAATAAAAATGTCTAGCCAAAGACTGATCCCTTTCAATTTATTCTTTTCAGGTATTACACTCTACCGTCGCCCACTTCTTCTTTCTACAATCCTATTTGTTGTACATATTTCTCTTATGGTCTATGGGATCCCCAATCTCAGTCTATATGACAAACACATTGAATTTTCCAAGAATATGTAAGAGACAATATTATCTTTTGATATATTTCAAATAAAATTGTTTTTTATCTCCTTTTATATTTATGTCCTCATACATTTTTAACTTCCACTATGCTTATGGTCCGCACGAGCCCCAATCCCATTGTATATGAAAAATGCATTTAAATTTCTAGGAATATGTAACTTTTTTGATATATTTCAAATTAAACTATTTTTTATCTCCTTTTGTATTTATGTCGTCATAAATTTTTATCTTCCACTATGCAGAAATTGTATTTTCTTAATTTGAATATAAATTATTTTTTTGTTGCTACATATACAGACAAAATAGATTATATACTTTCAAAAAATAAATGGGGCTCTAGAGACCACATGTCATTTACTGCATGGATACCACCTGTGCTTCATGTTGCTTGCCACAACTCTGCTCCAGTTTCCATCTGCCTCCGCTACTTTTTCGTATCCATGTGCATTTATTCCCAATTCAACTTGACATGGACTATGGACTATGTTTCACTGTCCATTCTTACTTTCCGAAACAACGAACAACAATTGGGTTGGGACCAAGCAGTGATACTCCGATCTATATGCCCTGAAGTCATTGGGCTTGGGTC
>JZKD02S1644143.1:269165-309684 GCA_000966675.3 Picea glauca
TATATATATATATATATATATATATATATATATATTCACTTACAAAAACCATACCATATGTTTGGTTGAACAACCCATAGAAAGATAAGCAAATAAAGTAAGTAACGTCAATGTTATATAATCCTTGTGAATGTCTAAGTAATAGAATTTGATAAGATAAAAAAAATAAAAAATGTAAGGTAGTCATTTTGGTTATTTTTTATTTTGATGATTTTGTATGCATTTATAATTTTATTTTTTATTAATCTTTTTTCATAATCTTTTTTAATATGAATTAGTATATTTTTAGATTCAGTTTTGTTTTGAATTGTATTTAATTTTAAATAAGATATGAGACTTAATATGATTTAAATGTATAATTTAAAGTAATTGATTTTTTCAGTTATAATAATAAAAATAAATTTTAATAATTTATTTCATCACTATTCAAATTAAATCCAATTTTGTATATATATACATATAATCTCTATTCTATCTCTATTTTTCTGATGTCACGGCCAAGATTCATGAAATTCACTAATGTGTCTAATATTAAGTTGCCATCAAATTTAAAAATATAATTCATAATAACATATAAATTGTAATAGTTATCAATAATATTTATTATCTTAACAATAAATTAAAATTTTAAATAATTATATAATATTAATTTTTTTAATTGATTTAAAGGTGGATAATGGACTTTTCAAAATATCAAATGGCACACATTAGTATTCTAGATAGCACGCATCACATGTTATGCACATACCATAGATAGCATAGGATGCCATCATCGGCGCGGCATATTACCGTTGTCATATGTGCATATAGCATTGGCATCATGGCATATTACTGTTGTAATTTCTACACGTTGGTTAATAGTGGGATAGGCTGGTCAGATGTGAACCGTTAACTGCACGACGCAAAATAAAATTATGAGTTACCGCAAAGATTTAGTAATGAACGGTTTGTTAGGAAGTAATCATTTCACCGCCTCTTTGTAAACGGTGAATCAGTGATTGTCTTGATACTTCAAGACTCGAGGATTAAACCATCGATTATAATTTTGTTTTACATAACTTAAAGAGTGGTTGCCTTAATTTTTGTAGGTCATAAAACATCATCACCGCCTTGATTAAAATCTCTTAGGAGATTGAAGAGGCAATTTTCTGCGTTTAAATACCAGAGTCGAAATTTTAATTGATATGATCTTGAAAGCATTTTTTTTTGAATTGAATTTGTCACTCTGTGTTTTATTTTAACTGAGTTTGTAAACTCTGTTCATGTTTTTCATTTTTTTTTGACATTCGGAGTTTATTGGTTCAAGTTGCGTGGTGTTCTCTTGTTCTTGCAAATGTTGAAACCCGAACTGGCCCCACAACTTGATCTAATTTCATGGATTGGCGATTACCATTGTATATTGTTCATGCATCAAGCATTACCAAACGCCGAAACCCTATATTGGATGGGCCCCACATTTTTTTCGCGATTCGATGTTTGACATTGTGTGGTGTTTTGCATCGGGAGTTTGTAAACCCCAAAACCTAAAAAGCATCGGGCCCACACTCCATTTGATTTTTTGCGATTCAGGATTTGTTGTGTGTTGGTGTTTGGCATTTGTAATCGTCGAATCCTGACCCCTGATTGACCTTTGTTTTTCACATTTGGTATCAGAGCTGCCAGCCTATCCTGTAGCGCATCCTGTCAGCGGCTCATTTCAGCGCAGACAATTCCTGTTGGTGCCCAATTTCACTTTCATATTTTTTCGTGTGAAGGTTTATTTGATTTCTTTCAAAAAATTTATAAATGGCTACGTCTGATAGTAGTTCTTCTCAGATTTAGGTTCCTATCCTGAGCTAGAAGTCATATGACTCCTGGTACATTTGGATGAGGACGATTTTGCATTCTTAGGATTTGTGGACTTATGTTATTGATGGTTATGCCAAGCTAGCTGATGCTGCAACAGAATTATCTTTGTCTAATGCTAACCATGTTTTACTGAAGGAAAATAGGAAGGACAACAAAGCCCTTGGATTAATCCAACAAGGATTAAATGAATCCATTTTTATGAAGATTGCTAGTGCTGCATCTTTGAAGATGGCTTGGGACATTCTTGAAACCTGTTATCAAGGGGTGTCCAAGGTGAAGACAGTCAATTTGCAGAACTTGAGAAGGGACTTCGAAAATCTAAAGATGAAGGATAATGAAAGTGTTGATACTTTCATGACTCAAGTGATGAGTGTTGTGAACCAGCTCAGGCAGTATGGAGATGATGTTGAGAATAAAAGAGTTATTGAGAAAGTGCTGAGAAGTTTTCCCAAGAAGTTTGAACCTGTTGTTGTACCCATAGAGGAATTTAAGGATTTAAGTCTAATGAAAATTAATGAATTAAATGGTTCTCTTGTTGCTCATGAATGTAGGATATCTAGATATGAAGAAGGATCCATGGAGCATGCTTTCAAATCCCAACTGCATGTTACCAGAGGCAGAAGTAGAGGAAGGTTTCATACTTGTGGAAGAGGAGGTCGATTTTCTGGCCCAAGGGACAATAGAGCTGAAGCAGAGTTTCAGAAGAAGTCCCAACAACATCATCCTAATTTAAGAGGGAGTAGCAGCAAACCCTGGTAGCAAGAAAATCAGAGGTATGATAAAACTAAAGTGAAATGCTATTATTGTAAGAAGTTTGGGAATTTTGCTAACAAATGTTGGAAGAAACAGGCAGATGCTGGAAAGAAGTTTGCACATATTATAAATGAGTCCGAGGATCATCAAAATCCAGTGTTTTTGACCTGTAACGTCACTCAGGAATGTGCAAATGATATTTGGTTTTTGGATAGTGGTTGTAGTAACCACATGACTGGTAATAAAGACTTATTTTCTTCCATTGATACTAGTATTCAGTTTGAAGTCAAACTGGGAAATGACTATAAGGTTACAGTCAATGGTAAAGCTATAGTTCCAGTTTACACTAAGAATAATCAGAGAAGAAATATTGATGATATTTACTTTGTGTCTGGTTTAAAATGCAATCTTATCAGTGTTGGATAGTTGTTGGAGAAAAAGTACAGAGTGTTCTTCAACAACAAGGTATGTACTATCTATGATAAATTACCCAACAAACAGTTGATTGCAAGAGTAGAGATGAGCAAGAATATAATGTTTCCATTTGTTATGCGAAATGATTTGAGTGGTTCTTTGAATGCTTATAAAGATGGAAGTTTAGATGAATCTTGGTTATGGAATTTGAGATATGGTCACTTACATTTTGGTGGCTTAGATTTGTTACAGAAGAAACAGATGGTTAAAGGGTTACCTTGTATTCAACAACCTACAAGCTGTTGTGAGAGATGCATACTTGGAAAACATCACAGAGAGAAATTTGTTTCAGGTGTTTCCTACAGAGCAAAAGCTCCTATGGAAATTGTCCACACAGATTTATGTGGACCTATGCAAACACCTTCTTTAGCTGGTTGTGTTTATTTTATAACTTTCATTGATGATTTCAATAGGAAGACTTGGTTGTATTTGTTGAAACAAAAGTTTGAAGCCTTTGATGTTTTTAAGAAATTTAAGTCTATGGTTGAGAATGAGAGTGGTCGAACTATTAAAATCCTTAGGTTTGACAGAGGAGGTGAATACAAACTTAATGAATTCATTGAAAATTGTGATTTTCATGGAATTAAAAGGCAGTTTACGGCTAGATATACTCCACAACAGAATGGAGTGGCTGAAAGGAAGAATCGAACCATCATTGATATGGCTCAAAGCATGTTGAAAGAGAAGCATATTTCAAATGAATATTGGGGAGATGCGGTTATTTTCTTTGTTTTTATCTTGAATAGAAGTCCGAACAAGACCGTGAGGGATCGTGTACCTCAGGAAGCTTGGGATGGTAAACCTTGTAATGTTTCTCATTTCAGAAATTTTGGATGTGTTGCATTTGCGCATGTACCTGCAGAAATGAGGAGAAAGTTGGATGACAGAAGTGAGAGATGTATCTTTGTTGGATACAGTGAAGAGTCTAGGGCATATAAACTCTACAATCCCATCACCTAGGAATATGTAATCAATAGAGATGTTCAGTTTAAAGAAGATGAAGCTTGGGATGGAAGTATTGACAAATCAATTTCAAAGGGAGTTGTGTTACCCTGTGAAGATGATGATGGAGCTGAGCAGGCTGAAGGAGATGGATAGATGATTCCACATGTACATATGCCTATAGTAAGAAATTCAACAAGGCAAGCACCAAATTTCAGCCCATCTCAATTTAGAACGCCAAGAACTCGTGAGCGTGGTGAGCCAGATGGACATGGTGGACATCAAACAGATTCACAGGTAAGCAATGAATCAGATCCTACTTTAGCTTCATTTAAAAACAAATTTAAAGGACACAAAACTAGAAGTTTAAGAGAATTATATGATTAGAATGAAGAGGTAGATCAGATTTTAAACTTTGTATTTATAGCTTATGATCCTATAAATTATGATGAAGCTGCTAAAGAGGATGTCTAGATAAAAGAAATGGATGAGGAGATTGATTCCATTGAAAGGAATAACACATGGGATCTTGTCAATTTACCTGAAGAAAAGAAAAGTATTAGTGTTAAATGGGTTTATAATCTACTAAGTTGAATGTAGATGGTGAAGTTGAAAGGTATAAGGAAAGACTTGTAGCTCAGGGGTTTGGTCAACAACCTGGTATTGATTACAATGAAACCTTTTCTCTTGTAGCAAGGATTGACACAATAAGGATTGTCTTAGCTATTGCAGCTCAGAATGGATGGATCATGCATCAGATGGACGTCAAGTCTGCATTTTTAAATGGATATTTGGAAGAAGAGGTTTATGTAAGACAACCTCTGGGTTATGAGATTGATAAGCATAGAGATAAAGTTTATAAGTTGAGAAAAGCCTTGAATGGATTGAAGTAGGCATCCAAAATTTGGTATAGCAGGATTGATGAATACCTGATCAGTGTTGGATTCAACAGAAGTCCAAGTGAACCAACTCTGTATACAAAGATAGACCAGAAAGGTAAAATTTTGATTGTTTGTTTGTATGTTGATGACCTGAGTTTTAGTGGAGATCTATCTGTAGAAGACTTTAAAAATGCCATGAAAACAAAGTTTGAAATGATTGATTTAGGTTTAATGAAATTTTTTCTTGTAATTGAAGTGGATCAGTTTGATGATGTCATTTTCATTTGTCAAACTAACTATGCAAATGAAGTGTTGAAAAAGTTTAGAATGTTGAATTGCAAGCCAGCTGCAACACCAATGGCAACTGCTATTAAACTGAGCAAGTATGATGAAGGATCATATGTTAATCCAACCCTGTATAAGAGGCTGGTTGGAATCCTTATGTACTTAAAAACAAACAGACTTGACATTATGTTTGTTGTGAGTTTGATTTCCAGATTCATGGAGACTTCGAATAGTACTCATTGGCAAGCAAGAAAGAGGATCCTGAGATATGTTGTTGGAACAACTAATTTTGGTATCTGATACACATCAAGATTAAACTTTGAGATGATCATATATAGTGATAGTGATTTTGCGGGTTCCATTGATGACAGGAAATCACATCTGGGTATATTTTTAGTCTTGGATCTGGAGTAGTGGCATGGGCATCAAAGAAACAACCCATTGTGACTCTATCTTCCACTGAGGCAGAGTATGTTGCAACAACTATAGCTGCATGTCAAGTTGTATGGATGAGAAGGGTCTTGAACGAATTGTTGCATAACTAGAATGATGCAACCTAGATTGTCTATGACAATAAGTCTGCCATTGCATTGTCAAGGAATCACGTATTTCAAAAACAATGTAAGCACATTGATACAAGGTATCATTTCATTTGAGAGGTGGTAACTGGTAAGGAGATTTTTGTTCAGTTATGCAGATTTGAAGAACAATTTGTAGACATATTTACGAAGCCTTTGGGAAATGAACTATTTAAAATTCATAGAAAAAACATTGGGGTCTGCAAGCTGTAATGCATTGTTTACAACAATTTTCTTTTAGATAGTTTTTTTTTTTTTTTTTTGAAATGATTAAGAGGGAGTATATTAGGAAGTAATCATTTCACCGCCTCTTTGCAAACGGTGAATCGGTGGTCGTCTTGACCATTCAAGACTCGAGGATTAAACCAACTATTACAATTTTGTTTTACATAACTTAAACGGTGGTCGTCTTAACCTTTGCAGGCCACTAAACACCATCACCACCTTGATTAAAATCTTAGGAGATTGAAGAGGCAATTTTATACGTTTAAATACCAGAGTCGAAATTGTAATTGATATGATCTTGAAAGCATTTTTTTTTTGAATTGAATTTGTCACTTTGTTTTTTATTTTAACTGAGTTTGTAAACTCTTTTCATGTTTTTCATTTTTTTCGGCATTTGGAGTTTATTGGTTCAAGTTGTGTGGAGTTCTCTTGTTCTTGCAAACACCAAAACCTGAAGTGGCCCCACAGCCTGATCGAATTTCATGGATCAATGATTACCATTGTATGTTATTCATGCATCAAGCATTACCAAACGTCGAAACCCTATATTGGTTGGGCCCCACTTTTTTTTTGCGATTTGGTGTTTGACGTTGTGCGGTGTTTTGCATCGGGAGTTTGTAAACCCCAAAACCCAAAAAGCATCGGGCCCACACTCCATTTGATTTTTCACGATTTAGGAGTTGTTGTGTGTTGGTGTTTGGAATTTGTAATCGCCAAATCCTGAACCCCGATTAACCTTCGGTTTTCACATGGTTAACTAGACAACGGGAAAATGAAATTTTGAGTTTACCGCAAAGATTTCGTTTGCCTTTTACGTGATCACCGACCATCTAGCTTCTCATGGCTTCCACAAACCTGTGAAAAAAAACTCCCGGTCTTGAAAACAAATCAACAAGGAGAATGCAAAATTTGAATCTCTTGTTTTCAACAACCACCCGGGTTGTGTGTAATTTGTGACCACTGAATTTGTCTGTATTTCAAGTAGCCATTATAAAAACTCATATTTTCGCACAGTTTGAATATAACTATGAACTAGCACAACAACAAACTCATGGATGGTGAACACAGAAAGGTTTTGGCTCATCCAGAAAATGAAACCTGAGGATAAAATGAAATTTGGCCATAAAATGAAACTCACAACTGCACATGGCATCTCTCCACTCACATTGTAACACAATTTTAATAGTGAGGAAGTTAGTGGTTGAAATCACAATCATTGATTTATCGGGACCACTAATAATATTCCATCAATATTTAATCTTGTCCATTAACTGTCCATATTGATTAAGCACTAAAACCTATTAACTGTGCCTATTATGAATATGTATACGCCTTTCTACGTAAATATTTGGAGAAATAAATCAGTGAGGAAAACAATAAAACAATATAAAAGTGCATGTAGTTAGTAGTCAAGGATATATGTTTTATAAAAATTCAATGAAAACTAAAATCTAATGGGATACTTAGTAACTTAGCATACCACTATCACGCAACTATAAATATAAAAACTTTGCATACCACTATCAAGCGACTATAAATATAAAAACATCTTTAGTTATAAAGGTATAAATGGCCGATTAACCACCCTTTTTCCAGTGTAATCTCTACCTATTTATATAGAGTAGGATATCTTTAATTGATATTCAGGTTATATACTTATAAAAGACAACAATACTCCATTAAAAATAATGACCTGCTTAGGACAAAGTTGCCTTCAATGCATAAATAGATAATGAACGGATTAATCAAGATAAAATTAACAAGGAAATTTCTCGAAATGCTAGATTGGCATTTAAATCTCACATTTACGACTATTCCAGTTGCATGGAAGGAAAAATACAGTAAGAATAACAACTAATATGAATTTCAATATCTCTTTTATAAATTTGGTTTCATAGTTAACATGGCAAATCTTGCCTTATTGTAATAAGCCAAGATTTATCGTAGTAAAATTTTGGAAAATGAATATTGAAGAAGTGTTACAAGCTGCCCAATTACACAAAAAAAATAGCCTTGGAGGGGTGATCCAATGATGGCGTGCACTAGCATGTTCTACACACAATCAAGTGTAGGGGAGTGCCTCTTTTCACATCCCCATTAGTTTGTTTGCTACATTTGCCCAATTTGGAAAGAAAGATCTTACATCATCATAATCAATGTATGCAATAAAATTTAATTTCTCTAGAGAGATTTATGTGGATTCCTGATCATAACTGCTAAAATTCTCAATAGAGAGACTTTGGTCGGTGTCCATGATTGAAGACATGACCATATCAATCTCATTGGTTTTCTTTGTTCCTACCATCTGTTTAGATCCCTTACCATCCAGGATGAAGATCTTATCGTTAAGGTTCTTCAATTCATTTGAAATGTCATCGTTGGAATCTTTAAGGCATTAGAGGCATGGACGGGGAAATCAATTATAATGTCATAAATATCAATTAATTCATCTAAGCGTAAGAAACAATTGTGGTCATATGTTGACTCCACTCTTTTTGAAAGAATTTCATCTAGTGGCTCAGTTTGGTCGAAATCAAAGATTGAAACTCACATTCTCATCATTTTTTGACCTATATTCAGCTTCTTCTGCATATTCCTCGATTATTTCTTCACACCCTCCTCCAACATAAGCAACTTCATAATTCTAGTGATTATTTTTATTTCTGTTTGGATGAATCGGATAATCTACACCCATAGTGATAGATAGATACAAATTTTTTTCATTTGTATTTCTTAATTTTCTATTAGAATGACAAGAAAGAGAACTACAAAACATCATGCAGACTAAGGAATTAATATTACCGTTTTGATAGATGGTGTTGTAGAGTCTGTGTTGGATTTCAATTTGATTGCAACATTGCATTTGTATTGAATATCTTCCTAGTCTTTCTTCTTCTTTATGAGCTTGACCTTGAAATTGAGTTTGTAGATATATTGGTGGAGGTGGAACCCTGGAATTCTCACAGTAATTTCTTCTTCTACTCAGGAAAGTGGGAAACACAAAGGCGTCATAAAATGAATACTCGTAATTATTGACTTGTTTTATCAATACGTTCCTCATAGCTATCCCCATCTCATCCCCACTCTCAATTACATCATTTTGTTGCAAAGATGATATCTCAAATTCATCCACTAACTCAAACATCCTTTAACTTCTTTATGTTAAAACAATACTAATAGAAGGGTAGTTGGCGTGGATGTCCTTCATGTCTTGATGCAACAAAAGATGATCATAATTTTCACTAGACAGGGAAAATAAAGTAGGCAAAAATGACTCAGAACTAGAACTAGAAGAAGATGATAAGATATTATGTCTTTGCACAGGTAACACTTGAACATAGAGAGGCCATTGAGGTTGAGATACATATAATTTATTTTCCCTGCTGCTACCACTAGCTAACCATGCAATACTTCTGGTACACATTGTCTTCTGTGTCTATGGTTGCACCATCATTAATTCTTCATCCTAACCACTAGCAGTATAGTGGGTAGCATCCAACTCCTTGCTTTTCTTAATCTTCTTCTTTTTGCTTATGCACTTTTTATCATCGTCACATCCAGCCAATGATCTCTTGCTGGCAACACCCATATAAGACCTACCGAACATGGCGAATGTTCGGTTGCATGTCTTGCACTCGTATCGTGGCTGCAATACTTTTGAAATGGATTCGTTATCAATGTATCTGATGTTGTAGCTATGATTAAGATTTCCTGATGGGCAAATAGGCTTATAATTTCTCCAATGTGTCTTAATATATTCTTGTATGATTTTATCAAGCTTAAAGAAAGTGCAATTATTTGGAGGAATTCTGTAAGATTCTATAATACCCCTTAGTTGCTTCTGTTGGTGATCATGAATGATAGAAATTCCATTTTCTCTTACCTCATTAGTAGCAACACTGGGTAGCTCCATCACTCTTGGTTTCACAACTTTGATCAGTCACTGAGGGTGATTGATTGATGTAATATTGCAGTGCATTACATTGCCCAACACTGTTTATCTCGTTATTGTCTTTTTCTTTGTATATTTTGCCTCTGGTTCTACCTTTCTCTAATGCCAAAACCAAGCCGTCCAAATCCTTTATTAATCTTCAGCGCTGAAAAACAAAGAAGACTCCAAAAAAGCTATAGTCAGTAAATATTTTAAAATGAAAAGATAAATATGCTAAAATTAGGGTTGGGCGCCAAAAAACATCCCAAAGATTCCATACCAGGATTTGAAGCTTTACTTGGGATTGTTAACTTTCTTTTGGTGTACAGAGCCTTCTTCCCACATTAACAAATTCCACTAAATTCCCTCTTTCATTTTAAAACTCACCATGGGAGCAGAGCAGAACTCGTGACGAGTTAACGACTAACTGAAACAGTCAACTAGGGAGTAGAGTCGAGCTAGAGATCAGTTACTTGACGAAGCAGTGACCCAAGGCACTGAGCTAATCAGTGGTTAATGACCTGCTGAAGCAGTTAGGTCGACATGTTGGTCTAGGTCAAGATGTTGTCGTGTCTACTTTTTTGGGTAGCATTTAGGAGTGTTATTTGCATGGTTAAATATTATATTGGTCACTTAGGTAACTTAATTTATTTTCTTAGAGTAACTCAAGCATGACTTAGGTCTGATATGAAAGAGTCTGTTAAACTTTGTGTATTTAGTAGGTTTGCAACATGTCGAATGGCCCATGCAAAAATATGTCTTATAAAAACATTTTGAATTTCTTTTGAATGTTTAGTTTACCAATACCTCCTCCTTAAATATGTCACTTTTTAAATTTAAATTCTTAACGTTGAATTGGTTTTTCATCAGCACATTTTGGCATTTTTACAAATTTATACATATAAATTAGAATCTAGAATTTTCTAGTGTTCTTATCAACCATTTCTAAAACACTATCAACCATTTCTAAAAATTAATATATTTTCTCCTATTATTCTTCCACCTCCACCTTCTCATCAACACATTCATTTATAAGAATTTCTAAAAAATAAGCATCTTTAAAGAAACCATTTCTAAAAATTAATATGTTTTCTCCTATTATTCTTCCATATCCACCCTCTCATTAACACATTCATTTATAAGAATTTTTAAAAATTGGGCATCTTTATATAAATTTAATTGTAATTATATATCTTAAATGATTCTTATAGAATATCTATTGTAAACTTTTATATAATCTTTGAAAGAGCTTCAAATTATCAATGGAATTCGATTTGAAAATTGATCTGGGGCACGGGCCACATCAATATGGGTTCCATCAAGCTAAATCTAATTAATGACATTATTACTTTAATATATATTTATCTAACTTTTAATTAATTTTTGAAAAATAGTTATCTTAAAATTATTTAATTTTAAAACAATATGTAAAAAATTAAAAATATAAAAACTTAGAGTCTTTAGAGAAGGGTGAATATTTGTATAAAAACGTGTTATATAAAAATTAAAATATAAAAAATTAAATTATGTGAAGAATTATAACTTGTAAATTTAAATTATGTGAAAAAAACAAAATATTTATATGTTTACTCATGATGATTAATGCCCACTAAGGACTAGGAGCATTAAAAGGTTAGGATAGTGGCATTAAACCAAAATTCAAGGCTAGACTCAATCAACCACCTCCTTAAAATATTTTAATTTTTTGTTTTCCTCTAACTCTTTATTGCACCACAATTGCTCCTTAAATTTATATGTAATAATATGTTTAATATTATTGTGATTTTAAAGTACGATTCCCCACAGGTGGTTTTGGCTAAAATGAGTTTGTTGTATGTTATGAATCAAGGAAGTTGAAGGACACTCAAAGGCTCTATGCCATTCATGATTTGGAGTTGGTAGGCATAGTGCGCGCCTTGAAGAAGTGGAGGAACTACCTCACAGGAAAGAGGTTTGAGCTGAGGATAAACCATAATTGTCTGAAGTATTTGTTTGATGAGCCAACTCTAAATGCTAGGCAAAGAAGATGGTTAGAGTTTCTCAATGAATATGGCTTTGATATAAAGCATATCAAGGGGAAAGAGAACAAAGTGGTTGATGTACTCAGCAGAGGAGTGCATGAGTCACATACTACAACCAT
The DNA here is from genome assembly GCA_000966675.3 of Picea glauca. NCBI lineage: Eukaryota > Viridiplantae > Streptophyta > Pinopsida > Pinales > Pinaceae > Picea > Picea glauca. Next base: position 281,223 of record JZKD02S1644143.1, read on the forward strand.
TAGCATGCACCAATTAGATTTGAAAGATAGATTTGTAAAGGCTACAAATCAGATTTGCAGTACATGGAATTGGTAACTAAATTGCAGTAAGGTAAAATGCAGCAAAAGGTTGAGGATTATGAATTGGGAATTGATGGAATCCTCTTGTATAGAAACAATGTTTATGTACCCAACTTTTTTGAATTGAGGAGTGTGATTTTAAAAGAAATGCACAATGTACCTTATGTAGGACACCTAGGATATCAGAAAGCAATTTTAGTAGTCAAAAGCCAATATTACTGGCTAGGCATGAAGAGGGAGATTACTGATTTTATTTCCAAATGTTTGGAATGTCAAAAGTTAAAGGCTGAGCATAGACACCCAATTTTTTTACTGCAGCCATTACCCATTCCTGAGTGCAAATGAGAAGTTGTAACAATGGATTTCTTCATGGGATTTGCCAGAACAAACAAGCAACATGATGCAATCCTCATGGTGGTGGACAAGGTTACTAAAGATGCCCATTTCATTGATATGAAGAATACTCATAAGACAACTAATGTTTCTGATATTTATATGAAGGAAGTTGGGATATCAATATTGTGGGCCATTTGAAATCCTAGAGAGGATTGGTCCAGTAGCATATAGGCTTGCATTGTCTGCATGCATAAATACACATAATGTATTTCATATGCCATTTCTTAATAAATATGTACCTGGTGCTAATCATGTTATTGATTGGAATGTGATTCAAGTGGAGCGGGAAAGTGCTTTCCAGGTGCATCCAGTGTGTATACTGGACCAAAAAAGCAAGCAGCTCCAGAATTGAGCCATAGGGCTTGTAAAAGTTCAATGGGCCTGGTACGGTTCTGAGGATGCAACATGGGAGCATGAATATGCTATGTGGGTAGAGTATCTGCATATTTTTGATGATTTTTGAAATCTTCTTGTTGTTGTGTAAGTAAGTTGCATTGATGACAGTGAAAAGATAAGGGGAGGGGATTGTAACACTGCAGGTTCGAGCCCCTACTGAATAGTAATTATGTTTATAGGCTGGTGAGCCAAGTTGTTATAAGATAAATAATTATATGTTTAATAGGCGGGAGAGCCTAGATGCTTAAGGCCATGAGCCTGATTTTTGTATATGTAAATACACATATCATTAATAAAATTACTTTTTTGCGTGTAGAACGACCACGAAGAAAGATTTATGGGGGACTAAGCTCCACTAGGTACGATAAGGGATGGGGCTAAGTGTCTAGGCCTAGGGGGTAAACTAGAGGGCTTGCCTCTAAGGGAATAATTGTTAGAAAAACAGGACCGTGGAGAAATAAAATAAAACAAATGCAGAAACAAAACATAGAAGATACACAATACAAGAGAGACACAGATTTATGTGGTTCACCCATTGTGGTCTACGTCCACCAGAGAAATTGCCAGGTCCTTCCTTTATTATTATCCAGCAAATGAAGGGATACAACCTATAGCAAAAGTCGTTGTAACTTCCTTTTTTTTCTCTCACAGTCTCCTCTCTCAGAATACAATACTCGCCATCATACATAGCCGCAACACATTTCCCTCATAAAAGAGGGTTTCCTTCTAGGGAAAAAAACCCTAACATAATTTCTACCATTAGATTTGCAACCTTAAAATGAACGGTCCAGATTTACAATGAAATTACAATATACTTTTATAAGGTAATTTTTCCTTCAAGGGCTTCACCCCTGAACCCCCTTGTTGGGGGGATAGGCCCCTCGAACCCCGCAGAGGGGGTACCCCCCTCTACACTCCCTCGCATGGAAGAGTGTACATACTTGTGTGGTGTAAAGTCTTCATGGGTTATAAACACGGATGAAAGCAAGGACCTCTGAATTAGGAAGATAATCAGGCTCCACAACCAACAATAATACTTTATTATTATTTCCTAAAGGCTAAGTGTAACGAACCTAGTTGGATAAATGTTTAAAGTTTATAAAGTAAAACTAATTAGGAGATTAATTGTGGTAACAAGTTATTAATTAAACAAAGATGATTTAATGATCTTAATAAAGTGAGTTATTAATTAATTAAAGGATATAATTGTGGATAACTAAGTAATAATTTAACTACAGATCACATTTAATGACCTGAGAAATAAATCTAAGAGATCAATGATATATGATATCAAATGGTTGCGTATGCAACAAGGGATAGCCTATGAATCTCGAGAAGATAAAACATTAAAGGAAGGAAGGGACATGCACGGGGGGTGGTTGAGGAAGTAACTGTATGAGTTGGTGAAGGGGAATAAGGGAGGAAAGGAGGTGGACGGGAGAGGTATTCGAATGGAGGATGAAGGGGATGGATTATGAGAGAACTGTTGGATTTGTTGTGAACAGAGAGTTTCTGGCTGTGGCTTTTGATCATTTGAGGCACCGAGTTGCTGGAGGTTTTGGGCACGGGGGCCAGGATATCCATAGATATCCTGGAGCTAGGTAGTTTTCCTAGTTGGCAGGGAGGACAGTAGGTTTGGGCAGTTATTCTTTGTTTGTGGTTGGGTTGGTCTATGCATCAGGTAGCAGGAAGGCAACATCAAGGCAGCAAGGCAACAAAAGTTAGCATCAGAACCAGGTAAATTGTTAATTTATGTATTTGTTTCATTTTGCCATGCAATCATTATTCATTGATAAATCTAAGTTACTGAAGTTGCTGTTATGAAAATCAATATTATGTTATGAAGTTATTGTCTCAGTTTATTAAATAAATTGCTTATGAAAGTATGTGATGTTTAGAAATATTTGGTTGTTACACTAAGGTGGACATGATAGGTGTTTTCCTAATTTCCTCAGAAAGGGAACGAGTGCTAAGTGGAACTCACGTGGCTTCAGGAAGATATATGTCAACCTAGGTGCATGAAGTTTATTGTTGGGAAAGCCAGCTCGTTGGGGGTTTCTCCTCACCATTCTCATGACCCTTACGATTTTCTGGAAGTTTTTCACCCTTCTGGATTCAATGAGGATTCATGAATTTGAACCGTTTCTCCATCATCATTGCATGTGTATCTAGTACGCACCTTTGGAATCCTAAGGTCATACTTAAGTTATCTTATTTGTTTCCTGTCAATCTAGGCACACCCTGTAACTACCTTAGTCATGTTGTATCTTAACTATTGATCATTGCAGCCCATGCAGTTCCTTGACTGAGTGTGGCTTGCTTCCATCACCTCTTCTTTACTAAGCTTTGTTGTTGCCATCACCTTTTCGGGAAATGACTTGGAAGATGAATTGAAGAAGCAGGTTATCAGGCCTGCAAGAAAATATCTCCAGGTGAGAGAGGTTGTTGGGGAAGTGTTTTTCTATAGGGATCCCAATTGTAGCAATAGTGCTCAGAGAATTCTTTATGGCCCATTGTTGAAGCTCTGGAAGGGAAGTGGGAAATCTGAAGGACTGTTGAGCAGATAAGGGGCACACTTCCTGGGGTGGGACATGCATGTGGGGAATGACAGGTTGTAGGCTGTTAGTGTGATCTATCCCTAGGAGATAATCCTTCTTGTTTACCTATGTGACTTTCTTGTTTCCCTTGCCAAGCCTAGGAATCCCTTGCCTGGTGGAGTTTAGTTCCAACTCAGGGGTGACCCACTGTTGAGCATGATGAGCAACATGGTCTAAGGCTGGGAGGTTCATGGAAGGTCTGGATGCATTTGGTGTTCATATATTAGAAATATAAGTACCAAATCTCTGTTGATTATATGTTGTGTAATTGTACATTTTTTATAACTTGATGAGTAATGCCTGGATATATCATTTATGTTGTATGTGTAGGCTTATTGTTATTTCTGAATTAATATGTGTATGGTCATAATATGTCATCTATATGCATATATTGTCAGAATTATCTAGGTGGATATTGTTGGCCACCCACCTTTTCCAACTCGCTCAAAATAGTTTTCTGGGAATTTTGGCAATTTACTATTTTTAACAGTTTTTAACTCTTGTGGCCATTTTGAGGGCCTAAATGAAGGTTGTTTGGGATCGAGCTTCTCAATCACAGTAGAAGACTTTGATTCATCCCACAAAATGAATATCCTTGACGATACCTTTCCAATGGGCTATCGTGCACCTAAAACAAAGATCGTATGAAAAAGTTACAACCCCGAGAAGTTGATGTACTAACTTACCCAAACAAGGCCCACATGACTTTTGGCGCTTCATCTCCTAGGGTTAGCTTTTTTTATGTCTAGCATTTTTTAGATTCATGTTTATTGTAAAAAGTCCTTCAGAGCCTCATTGTAATCATCTTCTTGCGAATGAGCACAGTCGTCGCATCTCTTCTTAGAGATAAGTCACCACCATTCCAACAAGCTTGTTTTCCGTTGCATTTTACAGTTTCAGCTTATTTCATTATTGAATAGAAAACCATTTTTATTGTATCTTTGTTATTACTTGTTAAGCATATTTTAATAATCTGTATTCATTTATTTCTGCTCATAAAATCTAGATTAGTGGTATGAGAGTGGTATGCTCCTTATCGTAGTAATGCATGTCCCCAATGAGGTCAGGGTACAAAGAATTGGGTCTCGAGCTTGTTTATCTTGAGGGAAAAAGATTTTGCATGCCCAAACGACCTCTCATGGTAGGAGGGAAAATAAATATGATGGGATAGGATATCCTTTCAAAAAATTTCTTGAGGAATACCTCATGCAACAGAGGAACGAGATGATGGATAGTTTTGTGCAAATCCTTTGGCGGCTACCAACAGGTGACACATACTCCTTGAGCGGAGGCGCCATCCCCTTCAAGATACAAATCAAATTCAATATTCCTATATTTGAAGGTCAGATAGACGTAGATTCTATAGACAAGTGGTTAAATCTACTAGAAGGGTATTTTTCTGTCCATAACTTTTCGAATAGAGAAAAGATTACTTTTGCACTCCTCAAAGTCATTCCCCATGTCAAATATTGGTGGGAAACTTTCTGTGAGAAAAAGGAAACAAATTCACCCTCATTATTTACAGTCGCAACCATCTACGAATCCTTCAAGGATGCTATTAAGGAAAAATAATACCCTTTCGAAAGTTATGACGACTTGTATACCAAATGGACCACACTGTGGAAAGAAAGAGACCAAGCAGTGCCATAGTTCACAAATATATTCCATACCTTGTGCACCAAGTTGGGTATCAAATATTTAGAGCAATGTATGGTGCTCAAGTACCGCGGTACTCTACATAGATACATCCATACTAGAATGGAATTTCTAGACATCTCGTCCTTGGGCGCGACCTACCGATATGCCATCAAAATCAAGCAGAAGCTCAAACAAAAGACACGGAAATTTGGGCCTGGGAACCCCGCACAGAAAAATCCAAGAAGGGGTGGCCCCAACTTATATAAAAAAGGACAAAGAAAATATGGTCAGTATCAGGACAACCAATCCAAGCTGCAAGAAAAGAAGGACACCAGAAAGACAAAGAAAGATACCAGGAAGTGGTGCAACTTCCATAAGAGCCCTTGGAATAACACTACTAACTATTTCTTAAAATAGTCACTCGTGGCTGAAGTGAACACCTCTGAATCATATGCGGGTTGTGACTTTGAGTCAAAACCAAAAAGGAGAAGACATATCATTGATGAGGAACCTAGTTCCACCATTGCTACCACCAAGCTCCATCATGGTGAACCTCACGAGCTAGAATAAGGCAAGTGCCTCTTGCATTCACAGATGTGGGTAAAAGACACCCCACTGAACTTCATTGTTGATATAGGTAGCCAAGATAACCTCATCTCAGCAGATATCATCAAGCGGTTGGCCCTACCGACAATGCCACACCCACAACCCTACACCATTAGATGGCTCGGCCAGGGAAGCGATCTCTGCATCAACCAACAGTGCCACCTATATTACGACATTAAGCCCTTCAAAGATGAGGTATTGTGTGATGTTGCTCCTCTCGAAGTTTTTAATGTTATTTTGGGCTTCGTAGTGTTATTATTACTTTGAACAGGAAATTGTATAGGATACCCGAGGTAGCTTCTCCTAGTAATATTTCCTTTATAATTGTCAAGCAATGTAGGAAGGTCATATCTCAGACCGAGAAATTTGTCTTCTTCATGATTCTCTCTCTAAGTGAGCGAAAGATCGCAACCACATCCAAGGTCTCTGTGGTCGATCTCTCCACAAAACAGAAGTAAGTGGATACAGTTGTGGAAGAATACTCAGATATATTCTCCTCTCCTACCGATGTACCTTTGCACTCCCAGGTCAAATATCCCATCGATCTGACCCTATTCACACCACTACGCAATGGACCAGTCTACCACCACTCTCTATTAGAAAATGAGGATATCAAGAGGTAGATCCAAGAACTGCTCCATAAGGGGCACATATGTCCTTCACTTTATGGGAGCCCAATCTTGCTGCTGCAGAGGAAAGACGGGACCTAATGACTCTACATTGATCACTGGGCCCTGAATAAAATCACACTCTGAAATCGGTACCCAATTCCCCGAATCGACAACCTCCTTGATCAGCTCACGGGGGAAAAATACTTTAGTAATATTGATTTGAAGTCTGGCTACCACCAGGTCCCAATAGAATAGACATATGTATGGAAGACCACCTTCAAGTCAAAATAAGGTCTTTTCGAATGGTTGGACATGACCTTTGGTTTTACAAATGCTCCAACAAATTTTATGAGGATGATGGAAGATATCCTACAACCTTTCACCTATACTTTTGAAGTGGTGTATATGGATGACATCCTCATCTACAACAAGACTTGGGAGGAACACTTGCAACATATTAAACAAGTTTTGCACACCCTGCAATAGCATAAACTATATGCAAACTTGGAAAAATGATCCTTCGACATGGACATGGTACATTACTTAGGCTACATCATTGATCGAGATGGTGTTAATGTGGATCTAGCCAAGATCCAGGTGATCTGTGACTGTCCATCCCCAAACACACTCACTGAACTTCGGAGCTTCTTGGGCCTCACCAATATCTATCATAGGTTCGTGTTGGGATTCTCTCATATCGCATGGGCCCTTAGCCAAATAACTAGGGGTGAAAGTAAGGAAAAATTCATGTGGGGCCTATCCCAACAACAAGCCTTTGATGACTTGAAGAAGCATTTTTTCTCATCCCCAATACTTTCATTACCAAACCTGCAACACCCCTTTGAGATCGAGACAGATGCTTCAGACTATGCCATGGACGTCATTCTCACTCAACACGGCTACCCCATGGCATATAATAGTGAGACACTATCAGATGTTTTTCGTAAGTACCCTGCTTACGAAAAAGAAATGTACTCCATTGTGAAATCCTATTTCCAGTGGAGAAATTACATTCTTGGGAAGGAGACAGTCATCCACACTGATCACAAGACACTATAGTTCATGCAAACCCAAGGAAAATTGTAGAATGACCACCATCACAAGTCGTCCACATGCTTACAACAGTTCCACCTTAACATCAAGTATAAAATAGGAAGTACCTGAGTTTTTGATTGCCTCATTTGACCTCCATTCGAGGCACTCACCACAGTGATATAATCCTGTGGCCACGAGACCTCCGGATGGCCCCACCTCTATGAGATAGACCCTGACTTCTCGACCACCTACCAAATTTTGGGCGCCAACTAAGTGGTCGCTAATTTCCATTTTCAAGATGGGTTATTGTGTCATCTAGGCCATCTCTGTGTTCCATCAAGAGAGCACATGAAATTGATTTGGGAAGCTCACTATAGTCGTGTGGGAGGACACTTTCCCGTCGAAAATAGAGTGGCAGTACTGCAGAAACATTTATACTGGTTGAAACTTCGACAAGATGTCGACAATTATATCAGGTCCTGCACTGCCTGCACTATTCCAAAAACGACCACTAAGAAACAGTGTATGTACACCCCTCTTCCTACTCTTGACACATCTTGGGAATCCATATCAATGGACTACATGTTGGGCCTCCCATCCACCAAGAGGGGAAATGATTTTTTTTGTGGTTGTTGTTCTCTTTTCCAAGATGGGGATTCTAGCCACCTGCAAGAAGAACATCATAGTAGAAGCCACTGCCAATATCTTCTTTGAATGAGTATGGGTACATTTTGGGATCCCAAAAACCATTATCTGAGACTGTGACATTTGATTCCTCAACACATTTTGGTCAAGCCTCTAGTCACTATTGGATACCAAGCTCACCAAATCCATTGCCTTCCACCCATAGCCAGATGGCCAAAATAATCATATGATCGTACATATCCTACGGATGTACAATTCAAAACACCCCCACACATGGGATGAGAGTCTTCCTTATGTCCAACATAGCTACAATCGAGCCCTACATAGCTCAACTGGCCACAACCCCTTTCAGGTAGGGTTGGGATTCCAACCATTGGGCCCCATGGATGTTTCACTACCCTTGGCGACCACCTTGACCGACTCAGCCCCTGCTCCACCAGAAGATGACAAAGCCACCCGGTTCATTGAGTGCATCCATCACATCTGCCAACATTTTTAGGATATTCTGCAGAAGTATAATGCAAAGTACAAGAAATGCCATGATCAACATCAAGTGCCACATAAGTTTCAGGTGGGAGACAAAGTTTGCTTTCACTTGCAAAAATAACACCTTATAGGATCCCATCATAAGCTTCTTCCACTCTATTATGGGTCATACACCATCACCAAGACAGTGGGTAACAATGCTTTTGAGCTCAACATTCCCCCTTTCCTTGGTCTGCACCCAGTCTTCAATGTGGCTCTCCTTCGGCTATATTTCCCACCATTATTGGACACCTCAGAGATAGCAGAGCAGTTGACACAAAAAGATCTCGACCCTGACTGCATGCAACAAGAATCCAATGATCATATTGTTGACACACATATCAAGGGAACTCAACAACAAAAGAACTATCTTATCGAGTCGTCAAAGTAGGGCAGCTCCTACACCAAGGCAAGTGGCTCACCCAGGGAAAAATTCAGCAGAAATTTCCTCATCTTATGGGGTAAAAATGAAATGGATAAAATTTCTTCCTAAGGATGGAGGATTGATCCAGGTGGATATCGGTGGCCACCCACATTTTCCAACTCGCTCAAAACAATTTTTGGCAATTTTGGGAATTTACTATTTTTAGCAGTTTTTAACTACTGGGGCCATTTTGAGGGCCTAAATGAATGCTTTTCTGGATCAAGATTCTCAATGATAGCCAAAGTATCTGATTGAGACCCCAAAATGAATCTCTTCGTCAATACCTTTCCAATGGGCTATCGTGTTCTTAAGACGGAGATCAGATGCAAAAGTTATGACCTCGGGAAGTTGATGTACTAACTTACCTAAATAGGTCCCACATGAATTTTGGTGCTTGATCTCCTAGGGTTAGGTTTTTGGATGTCTAGGGTTTTTAACCTTCCTTTTTATTGTAAAAATGGCTTCAGAGCTTCATTGTAATAATCTTCTTGTGAATGAGTGCAACCATCACATCTCTTCTCAGAGATAAGCCCCCACCATTCCAACAAGCTTGTTTTCCACTGCATTTTACAGTTTCAACTTATTTCCTTATTGAATAGAAAAGCAGTTTTATTGTATCTTTGTTATTCTGTGTTGAGCATATTTTAATAATATTTATTCATTTCGTTCTGCTCATAAAAATCTGGATAAAAAATGCTTGTTTTTTGTGACTCGAGTCAAGCTTTTGTGTCATATTTTATGCAAGGAAGGGATTTACATTGACCTAGAAAGAGTTAAATCGATTAATGAACTCAACCCCCTGACATAAAAGAAGGGATTCGAGTTATTCTTCATGAAAATTAATTTGTTCAAAGATTTGTTCCTGATTACGCAAGCATCGTAAAACCCATCATTGAATTTATTGTTGAAAAAAGAGCAGAGGTTCGAGTCAACAATAGATACTCAGGAAGCACTCAACAACATCAAGGTGGCCATCACGACCACTCCCATCCTCATTAGTCCCAATTTTCAAAAATATTTCATTATCTATTCATTTTCTACAGAGGCAATTGTCGCGTCTGTCTTCACACAGAAAAATAACAATGGAGAAGATCTCCCTATAATATTTATGAGAAAAAATTTACACGACTATCAGTTGAGGTATTCATAATGCAAGAAAAAGGCTTTGGCTCTCGTAAAATTTGCGGCACACTTTCAAACTTATTTAATAAACTCTCACGTTATTTCCTACCCCCCCTTGTCCCCTGTCAAGATGCTTCTAAATCAACAGTTGAGGGAAGGAAAATGGGCCAAATCGTTAGCAAAAATTCAAGAGTATGATATCGAGATCAAACTATTGAATAAAATAAAAGGACAAGGATCATGCAAGTTTATGGTGAATGGGGAATCAATTGATGGAATTATTTCAATATTAGTCAGGGAAGCATTAGTTGCTTCAGAATGGTACATAGATATCATATTCTATTTAAGATCCAGGAAATTCCCTATTACAACGAGTTCCAAGGAGCGAAGGGCACTTGAGATGAAGGTGAACCAATATGTATTGATTGCTGATATACTTTTCAAAAGAAATTTTGATGGTATACTGTTGAGATGCATTGATTAGAATCAAGCTCCATCACTGATAAAATAATTCCATAAGGGTATATGCGGTGGACACTTTTTCACCCACTGCAACTGCTCATAAAATAATCAGAGAAGAATTATATTGGTCATCAATCTTCAGGGACTTGTATGTCGCAATAAGGAGGTGTTTGTCATGCCATCAATTCTCAGGAAAAATGAAGAAAGTTGCGATGCCTCTGCAGCTGATTATGGTGGAACAACCATTTTACCAATGGGGACTTGATTTCATTGGGTTGATTAATCCGAAATCTTATAAAGGGAACATGTACATTCTAATAACTACTGATTATTTCACAAAATAGACAGAAGCAGTGGCGTTGAAGAAGCTTGGCGCTAAAGAATTGATTGGATTCCTCAAAGATAACATTTTATCGGGGTTTGGTGTCCCTGATAAATTTATCACATACAATGACTCGATATTCATTGGGTCAAAATTCATGGAGTTTTGTAGACAATATGGGATCATTATAGGTTAGTCTTCGAATTATTATCCACAATAAAATGGGCTCGCCAAATCCACGAACAAAACACTTCTGCAAATACTGAAGAAAATTGTTGATGGCAATAAGAGAAATTGGTACTTGAAGCTGAAAAAAGAATTATGGGCAAGTAGGACAACCCCAAAATATAGTATCGGGATGACTCTATATCTATTGTTCTATGGGAAAGAGGAAAAAATGCCAATTAACCTCGAGCTTAACACATTGATATCCATGGTTAATACTAAAGATACGGAAGACACTTCGCCTACTCCGAAAAGGATCAATCAATTGCTAAATTTGGAGGAGGAACGAAGAAAAGCCTTGAACCAGGCTTGTCAGAAGCTATAGATTTTCAAAACATATTTGGATCATAGCACAACTATAAAGAACTTTCAGAAGGGAGAACTGGTACTTCTTTAGAACAAAGCCAAGGAAAATCCATCCATGCACATGAAGTTCAAATCACTCTGGATCGGACCCTATGTCATCGAAAAGATATTGGGCTTGAACTTATATATTCTCCAAGACATGAAAGGAAAAGGCTTAATGTTCCCTGTCAATGAAAAACATCTGAAAGGTTTCTTCTCCTAGCACTTTTAATTCTCATTATAGATAATTTTATTTCTAGTTTGTATATTATTAATTTGACTCCATAACCCAATGGGCGAAAGAAATTGGTCACGAGATATTCTGGATTATTGACAACCCGCAGGGGGTCACCATCCCATAGTTGGAGCCTGTTGTTGAGGTCATTTCCCGCTTCCAAAAAGTTCCCTCCCCTTTTCTATTCTCCCAAATTTGTTTCTCCCTTTCTTTGCCCCCTTCTACACTTACCCATTTTTTCCCTTTTCTTTTTTCCCTCTTACTATCCCTTTCTAGTTCTAACACTTAGGCACATTTTAGATGACAAGTTCCTAGGTTAGAAAAATTACAATTTCTCACCTCCATCTACAAATTCACATCACGAGTCTGACCGACCGTTGTGTTGTTCCATACTTAGCCAATTCTACGATCGCGGGTTCCCGGGTTGACATGATCAAGCTTTCATGTTCTCCTGTTCCATGACAAACGCATTGCACCAAAGAATTCCACGATCTACCTATTTATATCGAGATTCCCCAAACTTCCTAAGTGTCATTCCTCCTACATGAATCCATTTGATCATCGTGTCATCCCACACTTAGCCAATTTTCATGCCTCATACCATCATAGGCTCCGAGGTTCACTGGTTCACAAAAATCTCAAGTCTTATATTACCTCTGTCCATCCTCGCGCCTTTCCCAATTCACATTTACTATGTGTTTAATGCTAATAAATTGCCATATAGGTTCAAAGATATGGTCATTAATAAGAAAAAGGTTGAAGGACACCTCTTATCAAAGCACATTAAAACATGATTTATGGAGGATTATATCATCTCCCTCCAACACTCATTCCTAACATAATTTGGAGCAAGGGAATGTTATCGTCGACTTATGGAAGCAACCCAACAATAGTTCTTTGGAGATACATTGAATATTTTTGGGCGTGAGGATCATAGCTTTTAGTGGTTGAGGGCATATTCCTATTATTCATCCCCTCTTGCCCAAACGAAAATATTTTGATTGTAAGGAGTTGGTCACCTGGTGCACTGAGAGATACATTCAAAGAAAGAGGATCATACAATTGCATAACCATTCCCCTGTCTCTATGTCACCTCTAGTTTTTCGTAAGATGTTGAGGCTTCATGAGCCAATGATAACCTTCAAAGGTGAACATTGCAGGGAGTTCTTAAAAAAACATGAAAATGGAATCGACCTATTACCTGAATTCCTAGATAACCCAATGGTCGTCCCCGAGGAAATCACAATATTGCAGTTTGGATCATTTAAAAACCCCTTCTAGAAAATTGCATGGATTTTTACGAGGATAACAGGACAAGAAACCACGACCAACATCTCTCGGATGATTCTTTACAATCTTTATTTTATGGTCAAGGAACATGCCATCTTCAATTGGGTTAAGTTGATTTCCATTCAAATATCTTCCCAATTGGCGCAATACAATAAGGAGAATAAATTATTTATCTCATCTTATTTGGTTTTCATGATAGTGCATTATTGTTAGTTCTGAACATTATTTGTCTGTAAGAAGGTAAATTGTGAATTTGACCCAGTAACCTTCTGGTATCAAACAATGTGGAGGCACAAGGCCTCCCAACATATTTACAAAGTATTTAATGATTTTTTATTAGTTTTTAAAGAATTGTTGTTTGGAAAAAATGCTCCACGAATGTCTAACAAAGTGGGTAATTTCCTAGATAGGAAGGGGACACTAGAACAAATGGAAAATTATAATGTTCTAAGTATTTTTGGATCCAAATAAAATCCTTCCTTCCTTCTGTGCCACATATTTAGAATTTTTTTTGTTGTTGAGAGAGAAATGCAGTACACCTATTAGTTGCATTTTTTCCATGAAAAGAGAAAAAAACAATTCATACCTCTTCCTTGAAAAGTCGACGATTTCATATTCAGAAATATGAACAAGTTTGATGAATTCGCATGCCACTTCCATAGCCTCAATTTAAAATATTATGAAAACGTAAAAGGGTTCGACCCTAATGGTATTTTTTTAGAACATCTATTGGTTCTTGGTTTCAACAATTCTTTGATTAACACTATTCTGAATGAAGATGAAGAAAATGCCTTAGGAATTCCTTCTCATGACACCAACGGCCTGGAGACAATACTCAACACTAATGAGTCATACAAGTAGAGAGGAAAAGGTCCAGGTGAGAAAATATCCCAATCCCCAATTGTCATGCCAAAGAGTACAACATATCATAGCAATGCTCCAATGACCTACCCAAGTAAGAAAGTCAGCCACATTTATTCAGGCGGAGGAGGAGATAAGATCCCTCCTTCCAGAAAAATTGAAATTTCTCATAAACTTCCCTTGAGGAATAAACAAAAAAACATTGTGCAAGAAGAGGAGGGACCTCAAGGAGAAATTCATAACCAAGACCTCTCCCTCAAGGATATGGAACTCAAAATTGACATCGAGAAAGTGTTCCCCAACGTCGACTAGCTAGAGAAAACATCTCACCAAAACCCTCAGATGGAAATAATTGATACCAATAACTTCGACGAAGAAGAGTCTTTTGCATTTCAGAGCATTGTTTTTTACAGCAAATCCAAAATTTTGATTATTGAGAAAAGAGATATAAAGAATAAGAAGGGGAAATCTTGTTCAGAGATTAACCTACGAAACATGCAAAGTTCCCAAATTTCCCAGATACACTGAGCAATTAGATATTATATAGACAATTCTATTGAAGGCCTTGAAGTAGAGAATGTTAGGTTAAAGGAGTGAATCAAAGAATTGGAGGAAGATTTAATTCCCCTTCCAGTACTTTCTAGTCCTTTAGAAATGATTGGGCCTACCACACCTGCAGAAAAGTTAAAAGAATCGACAAGCCTTCTCACATCGGCTTGAGGCTATGTGGAAAAGAATATCAAGAAAATAATGGAATTAATAACAAAGGGTTGGGATATGTCAAAGAGCATGGTGTCTTTTGGAATGAGAGAACACACTTTTCATGAATACCTGCAAGCATATTTGAAAAATGAGGAAGGTTTCTACTTCAATGCGGTTGTACCATTTGGCGCTAAAGCTACTAATATGACAGAATTGAGGAGAAGAGAGGATGATGTCCCTTCCCCGAACTGAATAAAACAACTGAATGCATGTTGGAAGGAAAAGGTAAAAAACCTTAATGTTATTGTTCAAGCATGTAGCCATGCCATAACTAGAAGAGATGAATTATTCAATAAGCTAATTGAGATAGATCTAGCTAGAAGCACAAAGGAGGTCCAAGACCCAAAATTGATACTCAACTCGCTTTTCTTAACCAAGTAAGCATTTGATGAACAAGTTGATATATTTAAAGGGTTGTCATTTGAAAATTTCTATGGCATCCTTGAATATGGTAAAGATGACGTGGGAAACTAGCTAGTTGGTTATTTGATAAAAAATAAAGATATTGAAGAAGAATTGTGGAACATTTCTATTGATATAAGGGACTTGGAAGGTCAACTTTTCAATATAAAAATCTGGCATGAAATAAATGTGGCACCAATTAGGAGCTACATCAAGGAGTGGTTCAAAAGGGTTGTCGACAAGCTCACCATTGAAGGGAAAAGGACGGTTGATATGTTTCCTGTAACCACAAAGGAAATCCATAAGAGGACATCAGCGATAAAGTGACAAACCATGAGATACCATCATAGTAAGTTCATACTAATCAAATCTTCCTATCTTTATCAATATCTTCATCCAGTTACTCCACCTCTTTAAATAGAA
The DNA here is from genome assembly GCA_000966675.3 of Picea glauca. Taxonomy (NCBI): domain Eukaryota; kingdom Viridiplantae; phylum Streptophyta; class Pinopsida; order Pinales; family Pinaceae; genus Picea; species Picea glauca. Next base: position 296,605 of record JZKD02S1644143.1, read on the forward strand.
AGGTTTAACCGAGGATGATATTTTTCTTTTTCTTCTTTCTAGGTCTTGTTTCCTTCTACCTCCCACTTTCTTATTTATACGAACTTCATTCTTATACATATTTTATTTATGGTCCGTGGGAGCCCCAATCCAAGTCATTATGACAAACACATTTTAATTTCAAAGAAAATGTATTGAACTATATATTTTTTAGAAATTCCAAGAGAGCTATTTTGGGAACAATCTCGACTATACTTTGTAACCCAGTTTTTTCTAAATATAAAGTATTTTAGGTTTATCTATCATTATATCCTTTTGAGTTGCCCATGTATTAATCTGTCAAAGTTATCTTATGCATGCAGATCATTTTCTTTTAATTTTTTTTTATGTGATCAGAAATATTTATCCCTATTATGATGAATGTGAGGTGTTCTGTTTATTTGCTTTAAATGTATGAATATGTGTGTGTTTCCTGGTCCATTCTCATGAACTCTCTTTTAAAAGAAAAATACAAACATTTTTTGTTTTCTTTTATATCTATTTTATTTTGATGAACTTCTTTAAAATTCCCACATTTTGTAAATCTCAGACAAAGGAATACCACCTCTATAAAAATGCAGGGGGATTTGTATCCTCATCAGGTTGTCGTTTCAGTCCTGATGGATTCAAGCATCAATATATATGCCTGCCCTTGACATAGCACATTTTTTCGAGGAGATAAGCAAGGGAAGGAGAGGTTTTAACTTTTTTTCTATAAATTTAGTGATGATTTTGTAGATAACATTGCATAGAGCTATGAGTCTGTACTTAGTTGGAGTTGCAACATTTTCTTCTTTGGGGATCAAAGTGAGGAAGGTGGCATTGAGGTCAGGGAGGACCCATTGACGATTTCTCAATTCTTCCACAATGTCTAGCACGACCAACTTTAGAATATCTCAACAGGCATGGAAGAAATTGATTATAAAACCATCCAATCGAAGAGTCGTGCCTTCTTTTATTTTCATGAAAGAAAATTCCACCTCTTGGAGAGTGACTGGGCACATTAGAGAGGCATTGTGTTGATCCATGAACAAACTAGGGATTTGGTTGGATACTCATTGAATGGCGTCCCCCCTGGAGAGGTTCTTCTCTGTGAGTATATCTTTGTAGTAGGAGACCAACTCAGTTTCTATGTTCTTGTGGGTTCTTAGTTGAGTGTCATATTTATTTTTCAGGCAAGAGATTTTGTTATGCAATTTCTATTGGATGGTTTAGTGGTGGGATAAATATGTGTTGTGTTCATCTTCCTTCATCCAGAAGATTCCTAATTTTTGTTTCCAAAGAATTTCTTCTTGCTGGCATCGGTCCTCTATTTGGGACTAAATTTATAATTCTCTATGTGAGAGAGTTGTCGAACATCCTTCCTGGATGATGTATTGTTGTAGGGTCTCCATGTTCTTCTCTGGGGTGGTTTTGGCTAAGAATATGTTCCCAAAGGTCATGTTGTTCCACACTTTCAAATGTTTTTTTAGAATTTTTAGTGTTTGATGAAATCTGTACATTTTGGTGCAGACCGGGGGATGCGTGGAGGAACACCACTTTTGGATCATAGGCTTGAAATTTGGGCTGGATAACCATAATTTTTCAAATATGAAGAGGCAGAAATAGTCCTTGATTTTTTGGTGCCAGTGCAAGAATATGGGCCAATGATATGAGCCTTGGGAAGGGATAATGTAGGATGAAAGCGCATCCCCTACTATTGCGATGTCTTCAGAGGATAGAAATATATAGAGGCATGAGGTGATGTGAGAGGTCCCTCCACATCAGTTATTCCAAGTGTAGATTCCATTGGTGGTTTCCAGATCCACTAGTTCATTTTTCTCAATGAAATTATTGAAGGTGGTGTCCTCCTATGTGAATAGGTGGCAACCTCATTTTTTCTAGAATATTAGTAATGAGTGCTAGCAGGAAAACCCCCGTATGACTACACTAGGGTTCAAAATGTAGGCAGATCAATTAACCATCTAAAATTCAACTACTTCTCTAACTATCCCAAACATACCCAAAGATAATACAAAGAAATAAAATATGAGGAAGGTCAAGTAACTATACCTCTACTCTGCGTCCGATGATGACCTCCTTGTTCTTGAAAAAATTGTTGATTGCACGCCTCCTCCAAAGGCTGGCCTGCATCCAAATATTGAAATAAAAAAACAACAAGCATGCTATTCCATATACAAATTAAGGTTAGATGTTAGAACATAAACCAAAATAATCATTCAATACACCATGATTTGGGACAGGAAAAGTAATTATTTTATTAATAACTTAATGATTATACCTTTACAATCAAATCCGACTACTGCTCCACGAACCTGGTTCGGGATCCTCTTCACCAACCTCTAAGTGGACCTTTGTATGGATTCTCCTCTCAACCTTCTGATATCCTCTTGGGAGGTGAATGGGTTTCTGATGGAGGAGAAGGGATAATTGGGAAATGTAGAGGCAATTCTCACAAAATGTTTGCAATAAGTTGGGCAAGGAGGGGATTTGAAACTGGAAGAGTTTAACTGTTCTTATGTCTAGATGTAAAATGAGACCCCAACACCTCCTTTTATATGGGAAAATGATGGTTATTCGATTAGATGATGGGCTATAGGTGGAGGATTAGTTGGGAAACCACCCAATAGCCCATAATCTCAACGAATCCCTTGCAAATTTTACAAGTATACGTGGGTTGTAGTGGTGCAATATTTATATGTACGTGAGTTGTAGTGGTTCAACATGCATATGTACATGGGCAGTAGTGGAGCACAACACATACATCTTCAAAAATTTGGTTTTTTGGAAGAGAAAATCAATGATGGCCTGGAAAAAAATGCAAGTAATAAGGCGAAAGGCCAAGTATGAATGTGTAGAGAAATTTAGGGTTATAAAAATGAGGTTGAAGTCACCACCAAGGATCCAATTCTATCTAGGTTGTTTTTTCTTATACCAATCGAGGAGGTTCAAAGGATTGATCTTTTGTGCAGAATTTTGTGGACCATAGACATTAGTGATGAATCCATTGACGTCCATACCTATAAGGTGGTAGGATGATGAGATGGAATTTTTGGTTTTGTTGAAGTCATTAAGGGTGATGGATGAAGGGTTTCAAGAAATTGCAAGACCACTTGAGGCCCTGGCTGCATCCACTGCAATGAAGTTCTTTTTTTTCCAAAGACGTGAAAGAAGAGTCTAGAGATTTTCACTCTTTCTTTTTGTTTCTTCAATCATGAGTATTATGGTGAATTTTTCTACAGATCATTATGTGTTTGTTGATACCATTGAAGCCCATAACATTCCAAGAAATTACTTTCATTCGGAACCTTCTGTGTTGGAAGAAAAAAACTTAGTGAGCTAAGCATATTTCCTTGACCTCCACTAACCCAGAACCCACAGCGGTGATGTATTAGAGATCTATTTTTTGCCCTCTCTTTTTTAGATCTTTGATGGCCTTTTTCAAATCAATTGGTGGGTTATTTTGTATCCCAGGTCTGGCGTGCAATTTGTCTTTGTGGAGGACCTCCTTGAGGATAGGAATCTTCTTTGGGGCTATCGTGTGGAAGGCATATTTTTTTTATACATCCTCCAGTCCCAAGAGATCATGCTCCCCCAAATCCATATCTCTCATGTCTTCATCCATTAGCACATAAAAATCCTGACTAGTGGAACCGATCGGTTTTTCGAGAAGTGTTGTTGAGGACGGGATGGGTTGGGAGTTGATCTCTGTGAGAATTGGATCTGTAGAGGGAGTTATTCCCTGGTTTTGGATTGGATCTTGGTGTTTCATTTTTAGAGCCATTTGGATTTCTTCCTAAATGGGTTCTTCCTGATTCGATTATTGGGAAAGGGCTTGAAATTTATTTATTGTCGACGGGTCCGTGGATTTGGCTGTTATGTGGGATTTTCGAATGTTTCATCATTAAGTGGGGATTGTTTTGAAACCTTTGTCATCCATGAGAGTGGATCCTTTGAGATTTGTGGCTGACTTGTTTTGAGGGAAGTCTCTAAAGAGGTTCATGTGTTCATTGCACTTGCGACATCTAAAGAGGATATGCCCATACTCTAGATTTTGGATCCATTCCATGTCTTCATGTGCCAAGAAAATAGATTCTGGCAGTGCTTTGGTGATGTGAATGTAGACATAGATCCTGGCATAGGAGGTGTAATTATTGGTTTTAGTTTTCTTTTCTATTTTGATGAAGTTACCCAAAGCGTTATCGATGTATTTGAGGGTTTCATGATCCTAGTAGTCTTGAGGCAAGGAGTAGAGTCTGATCCAAACAGGCACTCAGGTGAATTGTTCTTTGTTAGGATTGAAGAATTGTGTCCAGATCTGAAGGTATAAGATTGTTGAATTGAAGTAGTAGCCCCCCCTGTAATACACCCTACCCCTAAATTCCTTTCCTAGGGGTGGGGAATCATAATTTTGTTTTCCTCTTAAATCAGATCATCTTTTTCTGTCTCTATTGTATTTATTCTCAACAAGAGCTCTCCAATTGTGGTCATCATTGCTTGTATCTATTTTTGATATTGGAATACATGCTTCGATGAAGGATCTTAGGGCATTCATCGGTTTAGATCCATGTAGCATCCATGGGAATCCATTACTAGGTTCTTTCCTCTCACAAGGAACATCCATTCATCACCTTAGCCAATAATGAACTAAATCCACTTCTAATATATCGACAGTAGATGAATTCGGCGCTTCGACACTAAACACCTCTTTACTATCTATGCACAAGACCTTCCGGCATCTCGAAATCCCAAAGTCTTGTAGGCTTGCCACGTGGTTTCATCCTTTGGGCCTTTTGGTGTCTTTGCAATACTACACTCCAAATCCTCTAGAGTTCAAAGTCTCGGACTCTTGGAGTTCTAGTCACTTCACCAACCACTTTGGCTAGGAGGACTCGTACAATGGGCCAAGAGTGACACATATCACATTCCAATGGGTCTATAGTGTATGTAATACATACAAATATAGGCGACATGTGGCACATCGATCGGTGGTCCACATCACCCTAGTGAAGTCAGTTTTCCACGTCACGCTAGACTGATAGACTTCTAACATATCTCAGATATCACAGTTGAGATCTAGCCATGTAGATCCATAGATCTATGGCTCGTAACTTCCTCTCTAGGGTCCTTCTTTCTGAATGATCAGATGGTAGGTGAGACTCCTAATAAACTCCTCAAATCTATGGCTTTCCTTCACTTCATAACTTCAGCATTCGGGGAGTTTGATGTTATAGCATATCCATTATCTTGAATTGGAACTTTATCGAAGTCATATCACTGTAGATCTAATGGATGAGGGAAACTTATAACATTCTCGATCGGTGGCTTGTGTTACTTCGCGATGGAGATTTGGATCCCAATTTAGTTGGTAAGACAGGTTCCTCTAACCACTAGAGAAACTACCCAACTCAGGTCATCCTTGCAAAATACCGTAACTCTCGGTCACCTTCGGTTGGTTTGTGACTAATAGGCATGATAATACCCCGAAGTCTCAGAATTCCAAAGCTCAGGAGCCAGAAGTTCTTATCTCCCTTAGGCTTAGCCTAAGGTTAGTAGGTGTTGGTCACATGGGTCCTCTCGAATGGATCTCGTCTGCTCATCTTCCAAATGAAAGGATGATCCATTTAAAGAAATAAATCTTGTTGTCCTTCCTAAGCTTCATCATGAAATTGGTAAGGACTTGGGCATGATATCTAGGTCACACAACAAGGATTCTGAAGAAGATATCCTCTTCAGATGGGCAGGGCCACATTGACTCAATACTTTCTATCCCAGCCATCCTACCTGGTTACGTCCCATGACACCTCAAGGACTAATCTAGGGCATATAGATGATCAATAAGAAGCATAAGTTCACAAGAAATTAAGTGCATACACATAACTTGATCATTCAATACATAAACCATTTATAGATATATAAAGACATGCATTCATCTATAATTCCATTTCAATGCACAAAGTATGAAAACACTTATCAAAACTAGAAGTCATGATGTGATTGTTGAAAGGGGCACTCGTTTCCTCCCAACCATAGGCTCAATCACTCCTAACGGATTTACAACTATCCACCCCTAAGCTAGACCATGATTCTCTGAGATATAATCTTTTCTTCCTGCTCAATGACAGTTAGGGACGAAGGTTACTCTCCTCCTCCCACAGGATCTTGGAAACGAATTTTCTCTATACCCGAGCAAGGAGGTCATCTTGAATACTTCCTTATTCACTCACCAACCTCATTTATAATCTTGTATCATAACCCTATTAGCCACTTCCTGTGATCAAAACATGCTTGTTCTCAGTTATCCTCGAACCCTAGCTTAGTCTCTCTATTATGATTCTCTTCGCAGGTCTTCCTCTACCCACCACACCTTCCTTTATTGCCTTCCTTAGCAAGATTGTGTGTGGCCAAAATTCCCAGTCTATGGTCAAGTATGAAAGCATTACAGATGGGAAATCTACCATATCCCCTCATTAACTCTTAAGGAGGTCTTCCCACCTACCATCCTAACTATAATTCATTCCTGGGTCAGAGGATTGTTCTGATCTTGAGCAATTAAATCCATCAAACTAATGGTTTGGTGGGGGTTATCTCAACCAATATCAGCCGCCCTCACCATCTCTTTCATAGCATATTTGGTCTCTCCTGGAAAACCCACCTTTCAGCAGTCATGCAATTCTTATCGAGTTTTCCATAGTTTCTTGGCCAATATAGTTATATTTAAAAACTTGGGGAAACAAAGGTGTTGCAATCCCCTCCCCCATAAAGGAACATCACCCTCGATGTACTATATGTCAATGTTCTTTGTATATACAGAAGTAAACAAAAATGGATGTGCCTGTTTCATGGCATCCTCCATTTCCCACGTAGCCTCATCTGAGCCAAAGTGTTTCCACTACACATTGACCTGTGCAATGGTTCTGTTCCCGAGTGGTATGCAATGAGGTTCTAGAAATAATTCTCATTCTGGATCCACCTAAATCATATACCATTCAATTATATTATTATATTCATGTACATATCTCTTCAATAATGAAATGTAGAGAACATTATGTGCCTTCACTGTGGGAGGGATTGCTAGCCTATAGGCTATAGGCCCCACTCTATAGAATATTTTAAAGGGTCCACAATATTGGGGTGCCAAGCTCCCATTCTTAGGTAACTCTTCCTGGGCCTAACTCTGAGATAGACATGGTCTCCTATCTTTAACTCTCTGGGAGTTCTCTTTCTGTTGGTGTAACTCTTCTACCTATCTTGAGCAATTTTCAGATTTTTCTTTATTTGAATCACTTGTTGTTCCATTTATTTTAGAATACCAGGTCCAATTGTAATTCTATCCATGGGATTACTCCAGTGATTGGAATCTTGCATTTTCTACCATAGAGGGCTTCAAAAAGGCTAATCTTCAATTACTCTTGAAACCGTTGTTGTAGGAAAATTCTACCAATGGAAGGTAGTATTCCCACATCTTAAGGATGCATTACATGCATCCTTAACATGTCTTCTAATATTTGGTTTACTCTTTCTGTCTGTCCATCAGTTTGAGGGTGATAGGCTATGTTGAACAACAATTTAGTCTCAAAACCAACCATTAAGGAATTCCAAAACCTTGAAGTAAATTTTGTGTCTCTGTCAGATATAATTTCCCTAGGCATGCCATGCAATCTAAATGTATCCTTCATGAATATTTTGGCAATATCTATTGCCTTGCAAGTCGACTTGAAAGGAAAGAAGTGAGCATACTTTCTCAAATTTTCCACCACTACCATGATGGCATGATTCTGCTTGGCCGATTTTGGCAATCTGGTGATGAAATCCATGGAGATGATTTCCCATTTCCATTCTGGAATTGGTAGAGGTTGTAAAAACCCAGATGGGTGCCAGTGTTCTACCTTAACTTGCTGGAATTCTATACACTTAGCTAGATAGTCAGTTATTTCCTTTTTTAGTTCAGAGCAATAGAATTTTTTTCTAGTGGTCATGATCATTTTTTGATAACCTGGATGACTAGTATATGGTCTCTTGTGTAGTTCATCCATTATGAACCTCTTCGAGTCGTCAGAACTTGGAATATACAATATCTTTATGTAGATCATCAAGCCTTCATCAAGCATCTGATAACCTTCATACTTTAGCCCTGTGGGCTCTTTATTTAAGGATGATGTCACGATATTGAAAATTGCATTTGTTTCTTTTGCATTACTATGTCTCTCCCTGTTGTCCATTTCATAGGTTCTTACCGCTAGCGGGTGAATCATTTTCACACTTCTACTAAGGGCATCGACCACCCTATTTTCCTTTCATTTGATGTGTTTTATTTCAAAATCAAACTCGCTATGAAGAGTCATCCACGTAGCTTTTCTAAGATTGAGTTTTGGTTGATCAAACAGGTTCCTCAACCCACAATGGTATTTCATAAGTACAAATATCCTACCCAAGAGGTAATGCCTCCACATTTTTAAACCATGCACTATATAATAAAACTCTATATCATGGGTCACATAATTGATTTCATGCTCATTCAGTTTTCTAGATTTGTAGCAAGTTACACATCTTTCTTGCATAAGGACTCCTCTGAGTCCTTCATTGCATGCATCTGTACACACGAGGAAGTCATTATCAGGGTATGAAATATTCAACATAGTTGCAGGGGTTAGAAGGTATTTCAGTTCTTGAAATATTTCTTCACATTATGAAGTCCAAGTGAATTTAACTCCCTTTTCCTAAAGGGAAGTGATTGGACAACCAATCTTGGAGAATCCTTTTATGAACCTTCTATAGTATCCTACTAATCCCATAAAGGATCTGATATTAGATACATCCTTTGGGGTAGGTTATTCCATGATAGATCTGATCTTGTCAGGGTCTACCACCACTCCTTCTTCAGAAATAACATGGCCTAAGTAATGGACTTGCTTATGAAAAACATCACACTTGCTAAACTTAGCATAGAGCTGATGCTCTCTTAGTACTTGAAGCACTAATTTAAGATGTTATTCATGCTATTATTTTTTCTTGGAGGAAATTAAGATATCATCAATGAAAACCAATACAAATCTGTCTAGGAATTTGCAGAGTACATTATTCATCAAACACATAAAAGTGGCAGGGGCATTGTTTAATTGAAATGGCACCACCACAAATTCATAGTGACCATATCTTGTCCCGAAGGATTCTTTGTGGATGTCTTCATCCTTGATTCATACTTGATCATATCCATACCTTAAGTCAATCTTTGAGAAAATGGAAGCATCCCTTAATTAGTCGAACAAATCATCAATTATTGGCAAGGGATACTTGTTCTTTATGGTTGTCTTATTGAGTTGTCTATAGTTTATGCACAGTCGGAGTGTGCCATATTTATTTTCAAGAAATAAGGTGGGTTCTCCCCATGGAGACACTTTGGGTTGGATGTATCCTTTGTCCATCATATCCTTTAGCTATAACTTAAGCTCAACTAGCTCTAGTGTACTCATCCTATAGGGTGTTCGAGACAGTAGCACTACTCCTGATGAAAGTTCTATGGAGAACTCAATGTCTCTTCTTAGAGGTAGACCTGGTACCTCTTCTGGAAACACGTATTTATACTCTCTTAATGTGGAGTTGTCCTCTAGGTTTCGTTTTTCATCCTCAATAGATTCCAACACCTATATTGCATATAGAGTAAATCCATTTCTGCAATACTTTTTCATTTGAAGGGTTGATATTCATCTCACTAAGACATGCCTCTAAATCCCTTGGAGGGTTATTTTTCTCCCTTCTTCATTTTCACATTCCAAACTTTTATGGTAATAGTCCAAATTGGTTTTATAAGTGGCTAACCATTCCATACCAATCAACAGGTCATAAGATCCTAGGGGAAGTGTGCTAAGGTCGCTTGGGTGGGCAATCCATCCATAATGAATTGGGAAGCGGGTATGACCTCTGCTACTTTTATTTTGGTTACATTGGCTAGTTGTACCAACCATGGCTTAACATGTCTAACTGGTTGTAGTTTACACTTATCAATAGTCTGAGGGGCCACATAACTCAATTTAGAACCAGGGTGAATTAAAATAGTGACTAGATGGTTGGCAATCATACCTTCCATATCCACTAGTACTAAAGCTTGGTGTTCAACTTGTTTATTATCCAAGGCTGCATAAATCTGTGGCATGATCCTAGCCACATCATTGACTGTGGTAGCTTATTGGATGTTGTAAAATCTCCTATTGTTCTGCTATCTGTGTGGGCAATACCTCAGTAGATGTTCTTCTCCACAACCCCAACATTTCAATGTTTCTCTCTTTGGGTTATCGGTCTTTCCCGGGGTTTCTCCAAAAGTTTTATTTCCACTCTGGGAGGGGAAATTATGTTGGTACAAACTTCTAGTAAGAAGGCTCATCCTAGATTCCTTCCCATAGTTCTTAATTATTGAGGATTTAAAACCCTTCTTCTTGAATCTCGAACTATTCTTCTTCTTCTAGTCCTCATGAGGTTTCATCTGATTCTCGAACTATTCATAACAATACCTTGCCTTCCGGATAGTATCTTCTAAGGTATTTGGCTGGTCAAACTCAATCTTTTTCTGATAGGATTGAGGTAACCCACTAATAAATTGTTGAACTTTTACCTTTTCATCATTTTTGTAGGGTACATACCTTATCAGTTCAAGGAATTTATTGATATATTCCTCTATGGTGAGTTTTCCCAACTTGAGTTCATAGAACTCCTTAGTCTTCCCATAAAATTATTTCTCTAATAAATACTTCTTCTTGAAGTATTTCTCAAACCATTTCCATGATAAGTCCTTCTCATGGATTCCTTTCACATTCCTAAGGTCTTCCCACCAAATGGAATCCTTTCCATTCAGGTTGAATATGGATATTCAAACCTTCAAGTTTTCAGAGTAGTCATAGACTCTAAAGTACTTCTTTAAACCAAGAAGCCAAGATTCTGCCTCTTCCCCTTTCTTAATCTCTCCATCGAAAGAGGGTGGTTTGGATTTCTTGAACTATTTAGGATCACGATTTTTGAAATTCTTTCGCTTATTTCCTTTCCTTTGAGAATGTGAGCTATTTTTTATACTAGAAGATCCCTCAGAGTTGCCAATTTCCTTTCTAGAGGACTCTCCCAACGAGTGTCCCCTGCCTCCAAGTTGGGCCTTCCTCAAGGTACTCCTCCTAGTGTGGCCACTTATGGGACCATGTTTTTGTATCTTAGGTGGACTTTGACTTCTCTTCGTATGTCATCAGTCCACATGACTGGTTGTGGGTCCATGCTACAACTGCCTTTAGATATCATATAAGCTTTGAAACAAGAATACATTAATTTCCATTTGCTTTTATTTCTCCTTTATCAATCTCTCGTTGTCATCCTTGCAACTCTATAATTCGACCATGAGGATCCTTACAATTTTAGCTAGATATGGAGGGGTTTGCACTGCCCTCCTTTTGTCAGATTCTTCGTCTCTATTTTTGGAGCCATCCCCCACTTCATGGTGCATCACCATACTTTATACTTGTATTTTTCCTATGATTTACTGACTATTTGAGTGCTGAAAAAACACTTACTATTAGCCAACAATCTATTATTTCATGAACAACTCATAGTTCATATTTCTTAAATACACACAAAAGTAGAAAATTTCATTCCTTTATTCAGTGGAAGTTTAACCAGACTCTTTAGGAAAGAGGTAAGATAGGGTGTCACCCTTCAAATTTCATTAAATATGATTTTTACGTGACTCGTCCATGAGCCCAAGAAGGCCAAGTGTTGTAACCATGCTCTGATACCAATTTTTAACACACTCAACCCCTAAATGCCTTTCCTAGGAGTGGGGCATCATAATTTCATTTTCCTCTTAAATCAGATCCTCCTTTTTTGTCTCTATTGTATTTATGCTCACCAAGAGCTCTCCAACCATGGTCAACATTTCTCATATCTGAGTTTGAGATTAGAAGACATGCTCCAGTGAAATATCTTCAGGAATTCAATAGTTGAGATCCACGTAGCATCCATGGGAATACATTACCAGGTTCTCTCCTCTCACAAGGAACATCTATTCATCACCTAAGCCAATGACGGACTAAATCCATCTCTAATATATCGATTATAGAGGAATTTGATGCTTCGACATTGAATGCCTCTTTATTATCTACGCATAAGACCTTCTAGAGTCCTGAACTCCCGAAGTCTCATTGTATTTCCATGTGGTTCCAACCTTTGGGCCTTTTGGTCTCTCTGCAATACTACACCCCAAATCCTTCGAAGTTTGAATTCCTAGACTCCCATAGTTTTGGTCACTTCACCAACCACTTTGGATAGGTGGGCTCGTACTGGAAGGGGCCAGGGGTGACACATGTCACGTTCCAATGGGTCTATAGGGTATGCGATACGTACAAATCCTGGTGACATGTGGCACATCAATCGGTGGTCCATGTCAACCTGGTAACGTCGGCTTGCCACGTCATGCCACACTGACAACCTTATGATATATCTTAGATCTCATGGTCAAGATCCAGACACGTAGATCCATAGATCTATGGATCATAACTTATGCTCAACGGTCCCTCCTCCCAAATGATCGAACGTGTAACACCCCAAGCTCAAGCCCCTACTAAATTGTAATTATGTTTATAGGTTGGTGAGGCAAGTGTTTATAAGTTGAAGACTTATTGTTGGTTCTGGAGCCTGATTATCTTCTTGATTCAAAGGTCCTTGTTTTCAGCCGTGTTTATACCCCATGAAGTATTTACACCCCATAAGTATGTACACTCTTCCACGCAGGGGAGTGTAGAGGGGGGGTACCCCCTCTGCGGGGTCCAGGGGGGCTATCCCCCTGGATGGGGGGTCTGGGGGCAAGCAGGCCCCCAGCGAGGGTTCGAGGGCGAAGCCCCCGAAGCAAAAAATTGCCTTGTAAAAGTATATTGTAATTTCATTATAAATCTGGACCATTCATTATAAGGTCGCAGATCTAACGGTAGAGATTATGTTAGGGTTTTTTCCCTAGAAGGCAACCCTCTTTTATGAGGGAAATGTATTGCGACTATGGATGATGGTGAATATTGTATTCTGAGAGAGGAG
>JZKD02S1644143.1:313774-327887 GCA_000966675.3 Picea glauca
GTAGCCCACACTGGGTGAACCACGTAAATCTGTGCCTCTCTTGTATTGTGTGTCTTCTGTGTTTTGTTTCTGCATTTGTTTTATTTTATTGCTCCGCGGTCCTGTTTTTCTAACACTTATATGTTTATTAGGCCGAAGAGCCTAGAAGATTAAGGTCATGAGCCTGATCTTTGTATATTTAAATACACATATCATTAATAAAATTACACTGTTGCGTGTAGACTGACCACGAAGAAAGACTTAGGGGGGACTAAACTCCACTAGGTAGGGTAAGGGATGGGGCTAAGTGTCTAGGCTTAGGGGCTAAGCTAGAGGGCTTACCTCTAAGGGAATAATATTTTATTATTATTTCCTAAAGAATAAGGCGGACATGATAGGTGTTTTCCTAAGTTCTTGGGAAAGGGAATGAGTGCTAAGTGGAATTCATGTAGCTTTAGGAAGAAATGTGTCAACCTAGGTGCATGAAGTTTATAGTTGGGAAAGCTAACGCATTGGGGGTTCCTCCGCGCCATTCTCACGACCGTTATGATTCTCTAGAATTTTGTCACCCTTCTGGATTCACTGGGGGATTCACACACTTGAACTAGTTCTCCATCATCATCGCCTCTATATCTATTGTGCACCTTTGGAATCCTGAGGTTGTACTTTAGTTATCTCGTGTCTCTCCTGTGATGTTGGATGCACCCTGTAACTTCTTGAGCTATGTTGTGTCTTAACTGTTGGTCGATGTAGCCCATGTAGTTCCTTGAATGATTGTGGCTTTCTACCATTTGACTATTCTTTACTGAGATTTGATGTTGCCATCACCTTTTCAAGAATTGAATTAGAAGATGAACTGAAAAAGCAAGTTGTCAGGATTGCAAGAAACTCTCTACAGATGAGAGAGGTTGTTGGGGAAGTTTTTTCCTAGAGGGATCCCAACTGTAGCTATAGTGCTCGTAAAATTCATGTTTGACCTGCTGATGAATCCTTGGAAGGGAAGTGGAGTAGTCGAAGGATTTTTGAGTAGAGAAGGGGCACACTTCCTGGGGTGGGATAGGCATGTGGGGAATGAGAGGTTGTAGGCTATTAGTGTAAGTTGGCCTTGGGAGATAATTCTTCCTGTTGACCTATGCAACTTTATTGTTTCCCTTTCGAAGCCTGGGAATCCCTTTCTCGATGGATTTTAGTCCCAGCTCGGGGGTGACCCACTATTGAGCATGATGATCAGTGTGGTCTAATGCTAGGAGGTTCGTGGAAGGTCTACATACAATTGGTGGTCATCTATTGTGATATAAGTACCCCATCTCTATTGATTGTATGTTGTGTAATTGTACATGATTTATAGCTTGATGATTAATGCCTGGATATATCATTTATGTTGTATGTGTAGGATTATTGTTATTTCCACATTAATTTGTGTATGGTCAAAATATGTCGTTTGTACGCATATATTGTCATAATTTTTTAATGATTATTTATGAATGAATAGTGGCATGAGCAGAATGTTATAGCTATTAATTGGCATTAGATAGATATGCATGCATATAAATTTATAAAATGGTATCAGAGCTAAGAGAGACGTCCAAGAACTGATGTTGCCTGGCCTGTTGGTGGCTGGGGGCATTACAAAATGGTATCAGATCCATGGTTTCAACATTTATCCTAGATGGACCATGTTAGTGGAAGATGAAGCAAAATTTTCAGAAAAGAATTATTGTGGAAATGGACAAAACTCAAGTTCAGAGCCCATGGTTTCTACCTGGAACCTGGATGGGCCACAAACGAGAAATTTAGTGTAGAAAGTCTAGAGAATTTTGAGGTACAAAGTGCCATAATAGCATTAAAATAATACTTGGATTGTGTTCAAAAAAAAAGGAGGTGTAACAAGTTTATGAAATGGCCAAAGAGAAATAAATCACAACATTTGTGGTGTTGGGTCATTATATCTAGGCGAGAGAAAGAGAAGTCATCAGATCAAGTGAAGATTAAGTCATGATGGTCAGATCTCATTGAAGGGATATTGACGATGGGGAGCCATTGCGGATATCAGGAAGGATATTAAAGAAAGATAAAGTTGAGACTCTATACTCCCTCAGGATCATTGATCTTTCTCAATCAAAATATCAATGGTGGATATCAATCCCACTACGAACAATCATGTTCGCATTGTGAAGATCGAGAAGGAAACTAAGGCATGAGCAAGTTGAGTTTTCACAATCACTCTTGGTCGTTGATCTTCACAGTTCATTAAAAAATGACCATTGATCTTGAAAAGTGAGATCAATGCCCAATGGTTAAGCCAAGGTCACAACTCTCGATCACCTATAGAGAAGATAGAGCGAACTTCCTATAATTCTTTTCCATTGATCCAAGCAAGGAACATGTGTCAACAAGTTAGTTTGATCCGGAATGAAGCATTCAGGAGAAATGGAGTGTGCTAATGTGAAAAATTTCAAAGTCGCGAAGTCGAGAATTCATCCAAACCATTCATCAAAAGGGATGTGTGTCGACAGATCAACTTGTTCAGGAATACGACATTCAGAAGAAACAAGGTGTGAATAGAGTGGAAAAATCTCAAAGTCCCGGAGTCTGGAGACAATCCAGACCGTTCGTTGAAGGAGATGCATGTCATAAGATCGACTTGTTTAGGAATTTGAAATTCGGGAGAAATAGGGGTGTGCTAAGGAGAAATCTCGCGAAGCCCAAAGTCGCAAAGTGATGTGGCATGATGATGTCAGCTAGGGTGAGGTGGAAATCCTTAGTCCTGCCATGTGTTAGTCAGAATGGTACATTGACAACCCTACTAGACCAAAATAAATCCGACATGTGGGTCCATGTGCCACCAACTTAATTGTTGACAGTTGTACCATGTGGGCCCCTAAAGGTAAAATAGATCATAAATTTGGAGTTCGGGAGATTTGCGGAATGCTAAGGTAAAATCTTTTGAAGTCCTAAAGTCCCAAAGTGACATGGCCATGCTGACGTCACCAAGGATGACACAAACACATGGGATGTGTGCCACATGATTAGTGAGTTAAGAACCTATAGAGGATATCCACTTTGGGAAAAAGTGGGGTCACGTGGGTTGAGCACTCCCGAAGGTTGAAGGTCAGAGTATACTTTGATTATCGATCAAAAAATATACGTGGCATCCGATCCAGTAGTCCAGAGACATGGCACTCTAAGATATTGGTTGTGATGCGCTTTGGATACTCCCGAAGTCAGAGTTATGAAGTAAATTTCAGTCATTGGATGTTAGGAAGATGAGGACCTTAGATCCACCATTCTTTGTGCATTCTACAATTCGTTGTTCTATGATGTTGGGACGCACAGAAAAAGAGAAACCTCTAAAGCCCCATAGCCCAAAGTTTCAAGGCTTCGTATAAGCTCCCAAATCATTAACACTAGGTCATAGTTATGGTTCGATGTGAACCAAGGGAAAAATAAAAGGGGGCTAATGCTCGAAAATTTGTTGCAGAACAGAGAGAGGCTTAGAGATAGAATCCCGAGGGGTTCTTGACCGACCAAGACCCGATGAAAATGGAATCTGATATTTCTTTTATTGAATCAGATTGGTTTATTCTAGAAAAGTTTTAAAAGTCTATTAGCCTGACAAAATTTCGGTTGACTGCACATTTTTCAGAATTAACAATTCTTGGAACCGAACTGAATTGTCGCATAGTGCAAACAAATGGGGGAGGCACAGGATTCTTACAGTTTAGAAAATGAAGCTAGAGGAGTGGATGTATATTTGAGAGTTGAAGGGACAAACCCCAATGGGCATGGAGAAGAAATAGATAAATAAGGGAACATGATGAAAATGAAAATCATTAAAAAGTTGCAGAAATATGTCCAAATTCACCGAGCAGATAACAAAGAGATCATGAAATCCAAGGAGCAACAGGGAGAATTAAACATAAAGTTGATGTAGATTCTGGAAATAATAGAAAAGAAAATGGATAAGGAGAGTGGCTCAAGCAAATAAGGAAGTCAAAGAAGAACAAAAAGTGATAGTATACATCACCAACACTCCATGAGGAATTCCAATAAGAGAGTACACAACAACTCAAGTCTATCCCCTGTTAGGAAGCATAAGAGGTCTAGGGAGGATGAGCTATGAAGGGAAATGAACAAAATCAAACCTCCTACATTTGATGGGGAACACAAGAAGGATGAAGATGCAAAGACATGGCTGATGGGCATGAGAAAGTATTTTAAATTGCATAATTATTCTTCTCATGCAAAAGGAAGAATTTCCATCTATCAACTCAAAGGTAAGGCATCCATGTGGTGGGATCAGCTTGTGCAGGTGCATCACATTAATGAGAAAAAATTTACTTGGAGGGAATTCAAAAATTATTTTGAAAAGAAATACTTGACTAGCAGGTACTATGATAAGAAAATGAAAGAGTTCTTTGAACTCAAGATGGGAAGTATGTCCATTGATGAGTATGAAAGAAGGTTTTTAGAATTGCTGAAGTATTTTTCTTTCATCAAGGATGAGACAGTCAAGATTCAGAGGTATTTAAGTGGTTTTCTAGCATTCATCAATGAAAAAATATAATATAATGATCCCAAAACATTGGAGGACACCATAAGGCGAGCTAAGTGCCTATATGATCAACAAAAATCAAGGCCAAATTTCTGAAAAGATGGGGAATATAAGAATAATTTCAAGATGGATCAGAGGAAGAAGGGAATTAAGACACCATTCCTTAGAAATAATCCTCAGGGAAAACTAACTTCTAGAGAAACTAGAACGATTGAGAAAGGTGGTAAAAGGCCAAGGAAGCCACCTATTCAATGTTGGGGTTGTAAAGGTGATCATATGTTTAGAGATTGTCCTCACAAAAGTGACAAAGTAAGAGTTGTTCACAATGTTCAGTGAGATGAAACAGTGGGGGACATGGGCAGAAATATACCACAGATCTATGCAGCCTTGGATAACAATCAAGCAGAGTATCAATCACATATGATTGAAGTGGAAGGTATGATAAAAAACCAGACCATTACTACTTTAATTGATTCAGGAGCTAGTCATAGTTATATGGATCCTAAGATGGTGGAAAGTTTGAATTTTCCAAGAAGAAAGCATGGAAAATATTGGTTGGTGTAGCTGGCTACTGGAGCCAAAAAAAAATTCAATTAAATGGTTAAGTCATGTCTTATGGACATGAATGGACTAAGCAGAAGGGAAGATTTGAACATCTTTCCTTTAGGATCTTATGACTTCCTAATTGATATGGATTGGTTAGACCAACACCATGACATCTTAGACTGTCGTAACAAGGCATTCACTTGCCTAGATGAGGAAGGAAATCAGAGAACAGGTCAAGGAATTCCTAGGGCAGTGACTATCAAAGAAATTTCAGCAATGCAACTGAAGAAATGCTACAAGAAAGGTTGTCAAATATTTGTAGCCCATATGGAGGAAGCATCTAAGGATAAGGTGCCAAATTTGGAGGATCATATAGTCCTGGAAGATTTTGAAGATGTGTTCAAGGAGGTACCTGGACTACCCCGAAAGAGATACATTGATTTGTCTATAAATTTAATTACTGGAGCAGCTCTACTGTCAAAGATTCCTTACAAAATGATTACACTAGAGCTGAAGGAGTTGCAAATGCAACTTGAAGAACTTCTAAAGAAGGGGTATATATGCCCAAGTGTGTCACCTTGGGGTGCCCCAGTCTTGTTCGTGAAAAATAAATATGGGACATTGAGATTGTGCATCGAATTCAGATAGTTGAATAAATTAACTATAAAGAACAAGTATCCTCTACCAAGGATTGATGATATCTTTGATCAATTGAAGGATTCATAAATATTTTCAAAGATAGATCTCAGGGAAAGATACTATCTGGTAAGGATTAAATGTTGGTTTTTCTTCATATGAGATATGATCGATATTCAATTATATTATTACAATAATGAGTGTTTCATATATAGGGAACATAAGGTGACCATCCATGAAAGGATGCATCCCTTGAATAATAAATAACTATTTATTATTATCATTTACTTATTATATACTATATTTAATAATCAATAATAATTATATTATTAATTATTATCTTTATAGACTGTCTTACCAATGTTGTCCAAACATAAACACTCCCTCTCAATGAGGGAGACATTCTGCAATGTGCAACTCTTGTCTTTGAAGTATATAAAATTCACCCTAGACTCATGACACTTGTCTATCAGTCTTGCGAGACATATCTCTCCCACCTGAACCGAGGAGAAAATCCTTCTGTGTCTCTCCCTCTGAGCCAACTAATTCAGGCTCACTCTGGGTCTACACGTATTAACATATAGCATCTTGAGTCTTTATCATTCCTTGTCAAATCGCTATGACTAGGACAAAGACTATACCAAGATCTTTCATCATAGGCACACACCTATGAGTGAATGTCGGCTTGATTCTAGCTGACACATGGAAAACACTTCAAGCACCTCGAGTCCATATTATTCCTTTTCATGATCAATGAAGGACTACGTTTGGGCCCATTTATCACAAGTGCACCTTTGTGATAAATGTATCCTATCTCCCTTGGTCTACAGCCCAATGTAGGAGAAGTTTTGCCCGATGTTGAAACATCAACACTCCCTCTTATCTAGGGAGGTATCTTTCCATAGTAGTACAAAACTATTGTCCAGAGACACGCAGTCTCAGCCAGTGGTACAAAACCACCCTAGTAGTAAAATATTTTTTACACATGGCACTCCCATATGGACTTCTAGAGGCTACTCTCTCTAAGAACACTTAAGTTCAACTCTCCATAGTGTGAGACATCAAGCGTCAAGTCCCTTGACATGTCCTCATGTTCTCTCCACATGGGACAATGGGTATAATACCAATTGTACTTATCCCTTCTCGAATAATTTTTCCACTTATCCCTTCTAAAATAAGTGTCCTCACATATCAACTCAACTCAATTCGTAGAGGAGTATGATATCGAGAAATTTTGTCACACATGGCACTCCATGTGGACTTCTAGAGGCTACACCCTCTAGAAACACTAGGGTCATCATGGGATGTGTCCTCATGTGCTCTCCACAAGGGATTTTGGGTTATAAGCCCAACCACACTAGTCCCTTCTCGAATAAGTGTCCTCACAGATCAACTCAACTCAATTCATATTGGAGTACGATCTAGAGAAGGTTTGTCACACATGGCACTCCATCTGGACTTCTAGAGGCTACACCCTCTAGAAACACTAGGGCCATAGTGTGTGACGTTAAGGGTCAACTCCCTTGACATGTCCTCATGTGCTCTCCACATGGGACATTGGGTTATAAGCCCAAGCACACTTATCCCTTCTCGAATAAGTGTCCTCATAGATGAACTCAACTCAATTCATAGAGGAGTGCGATCTAGAGAAAGTTTGTCCCACATGGCACTCCATATGGATTTCTAGAGATTTCTAGAGGCTACACCCTCTAGAAACACTAGGGTCACCTCCCATAGTGTGTGACGTCAAGAGTCAACTCCCTTGACATGTCCTCATGTGATTTCCACATGTTACATTGGGTTGTAATCCCAACCACACTTATCCCTTCTCAGATAAGTGCCATCACAGATAAAATCAACTTAGTCACACATGAGTACGATCTAGAGAATGTCTCAAGAAGCTGCAAACATCAAAACTCCCTCTTAGCAAGGGGGGCATTCTATGCCACACCAAGTCTGTCATGGAAGTACTTGAACTTCATCTTGGTTTGGAAAGAACATCAACAACCTCCTCATCTGTAGGAAGGTACTACACAAATACTTCCTTCCTCTGCACCATGTCTTAGATGTAATGGTACTTGATATCAATGTAGTTCAACTTGTCATGAAATAATGGATTATTAGAGATATTCACACAACTTTAGTTACCATAATGAATAATGGTGGAATCCAGCACATGTTCAAATAAATCAGCACGGAGCTCGTGAAGCCACACTGCTTTATGGACTGTCATACTTAATGCAATGTACTCTACTTATGTTGTGCTCAAAGCCACATAAGTTTGTTTCCTGCTACACCAGGAAACCATGGAAGATCCTAAAGTGAAGAAACACTTGAAGGTCTTTATGTCCACTGCACTCCCTACCCAATCAGAGTCAATATATTCCTGCCATATCATACCAATACTAGAAGTATATCTCAGACCATGTCGAACTATGCCTCACAAGTATCTCAACACATGTTTTGCAACAATCTAGTGTGTCTATCTCAGCTGACTTATAAAATAGCTAAGTGCACTCACTGCATAGAAATTATTTGGTCTGGTGTTAACCGGATACATCAGTTATCCAACTAGTTGTCTATACAAAGTCGGATCAGTTTCGTCATAATCAGAAGAAGACACACTTAGTTTCTTCATATTCATCATCATTGGTGTAGTCACGGGCTTGAAGTTCAGTATCTCAAACTTCTTCAATATCTCAACTATGTACTTCCCCTGACTCGGGAAAATCTCATCAGTTCTCTGCCACACTGCTAGTCTCAAGAAATAGTGAATCATAACAAGGTCCTTCATCTCGAACTCAGAGGCCAACACATACTTGCATTTTAATAATAAATATCTATGTACCTATGAGGAATAAATCATCAACGTAGAGGACCAAAATCAGGGCCTCACCATCAATAGTTTTGTAGTACAGGTTGGGATCAACAACACTTTTGCTAAAGCCCAAAATCGTCAGGTGTCCATCAATCCTTGCATACCAAGCTCGAGGTGCCTGCTTGAGTCCATACATGGCCTTGTTCAACCTACACACATAAGACTCCTTCTCATGTATGATGAAAACATCTAGCTACTCGATGTATACTTATTTCTTAATCTCTCCATTGAGAAAGGTTGTGTTTACATCCATCTGATGTACTCTCCAACCCATGAATGCTACAGGGGAAATAATCATCTCAATAGAAGTGTATTGAGAAATAGGAGCAAAAGTCTACTCATAATATATTCCCTCCATATGAGAGAATCCTCTAGAAACAAATCTCATTTTGTGCCTCTCGATGCTACCGTCAACTATTTGTTTGATATTGTAGATCCATTTGCAAGTCACTGCAAACTTCCTCTCAGATGTAGGAACAATATCCCACACATCATTCGTCATGATGGATTGATACTCCTCCATCATGACATCTCTCCATATTGGATGACTAGTTGCCTATTCATAACAGGAAGACTCAAAATGAATGACGTGGTTCATAGTTGTGGCATAACATGAATATCTCTAAAATCTCTTGCTCTCTCAAAAGGTACCATGGGGATATGCATGTCCTTCTACCTCTTGCAGATTATGACGAGCCCATGCAAGTATCTTTTGAACTATTACAATATCTCTGGAAACATTAACTGGAGCTACATGATCAATCTCCATGTGAGACCCTCTAGATCTCTTAAAGGATACCTTGTCCTCTGTCTTTGCTCCCTCTGCATGTAGTACCACCTCCCTCTATGGAAGTGACTCTACATCCACTGGAATTGTTTCCATGCTTGCTTTCTCAAATCATGTACTAGGACTCCTACAATCTCAAGTTTCAATTTACATATGGATGGGAACCCACTCTTTTTTTTTTTTTTAGGGCTATAGTATTTCAAGGAACACAAACCATTATTTGCTATCCAAGAAAGAAATGTACATAGCTTCTCAAATTCATTTGAATGGAAATACACATCAAAAAAAAAACTGCAATAGTAA
The DNA here is from genome assembly GCA_000966675.3 of Picea glauca. Lineage (NCBI taxonomy): Eukaryota > Viridiplantae > Streptophyta > Pinopsida > Pinales > Pinaceae > Picea > Picea glauca. The sequence goes on from JZKD02S1644143.1 coordinate 323,459, forward strand.
TGACCTATACTTCACATTTTCATTTCTTTGCATCAAATAGACAATTGAGTTCAATAGGTCCACAAGTAAAGGTCTTTTGTATTCCTTCTTCCACCATGTTTAACCATGGAAGCTCCCCCTATCACTATGCATATTTCGTTCTTGAAAACTCTTGATTGTATAGGGTTGGAGAACTTTAACTTCTCCACCTGTATCCCCAAAGAGTGCAAGTGCTTCCTAATTGACTCAAGTAGTTTCTCACATAGCAAAAGTATTGCCCAGCCGAACAATTGACTCGTTTTGGCACAAAGGTAGTCCCTCAATCTTGGGTTGAACTCCATCAATGCCAAGAAAAATCTTATGACTGTAGCAGCCACACAATTCGCTTTCTTTGTTACGAGCAGTTTGACCACGCCACCCCCGTTTACAAACTCAACATTGTCTGGTCCAAGACTGACAAGTTCACGGGTAGAAGCAAATAATTGTCTAGAAGCCCAATAGATTTGTTGTTTACTATCAGGAAATTCAACACTTCTGGTTAAGTCATGACACCCTCTGTGGCCACTTGTGCCCCATCATGGAACAACATGCTTCCTTCCTTTCTTTATAAACAGAATTGATGTCCCAAGTTGGACGATTTGACCTCAAAGATCTCCTACATTTTGTATTCCCTCTGTCGGCTCGACTGATCTGCTTCTGTGATGACATGGCAGTGGGCTGTCTTTAATATACGTCTGGGTAAACATATTAGTTGGGAATAATTTGGAGAGAGGTCAAACTTTAGCAACAACTAGCGCATTATATCGCTCGAAATGGTGTCATCTTCACAAACTACCAAAATCCAACACAATTGAAATGGCACCAAGATATTATGCAAAACATGCACGACATTTTCATACTTTTGCCAGGAATGAGCAAGCTTGGGAAGGAAGCTCAAGCATTGGACTAAAACAAATTTATAATATAATTACTAATGCTCCTCATATTCTTTATTCTTCTTCTATATTTAGGAAGGCATTTCCTTTCCTTTTTTTCCTTTTTTAATAATGGTCATTCATCAGAATCAACCAGGACTAGAAATTCCTCCATGTACTAAAAGATGAAAGTGAATGCCTTCTTCCCGCCTTTGTCTTTCCTCATAATCAAATGAGCAGCCAATGCAATTAGCATTCACCCAATGTTGTTTGTTTTTTGTTTATAGCAACACGTTGCTACACAACTAAACACGTATGCAACAACATTTCTCTTTGCTCTCTCTACTCCTACACATAATTCTAATCACGACTAAATCTCCATATCCTTATATTCCCAGGCTCTCCCATGAGGGAGCCACACCTAGTTAACCTGCTCTGATACCATGTTGGTTTTTCTTCATATGAGATATGATTGATATTCAATTATATTATTACAATAATGAGTGTTCCATATATAGAGAACATATGGTGACCATCCATGAAAGGATGCGTCCCTTGAATAATAAATAACTATTTATTATTATCATTTACTTATTATATACTATATTTAATGATTAATAATAATTATATTATTAATTATTATCTTTAGAGAATGTCTTCCCGATGTTGTCCAAACATCAACATTAAAGAGGAATATATCATCAAGACCGCCTTTAGGACAAGGTATGGTCATTATGAGTTCACAGTGGTGGCATTTGGGTTGTCAAATGCACCAGTTGTTTTCATGTGCTTAATGAATGGTGTTTTCCAAGAATATTTAGACAAGTTTGTCATTGTATTTTTGGATGAAATCCTTGTATATTCCAAGTTAGAGGAAGAGCATGAGAATCATTTGAGGATGGTGTTGCAAGTGCTAAGAGAGAATTAGTTGTATGCCAAATTGAGCAAGTGATCATTTTATCAAAATATAATTCACTACTTGGAGCATATCATTTCAAAGGATGGGATAACAATGGACCCTGAAAAGACAGAATCCATTAAAGGGTGGAAAACACCTAAGAATGTAACAGAAGCCAAAACCTTCATGGGTCTAGTTGTTTACTACAAAAGGTTCATTGCAGGGTTTTCGAGAATAGCTCACCCCATCACTTCCTTGCAAAGGAAGGGGAAGAAATTTCAATGGACAAAAGAATGTGAAAGAAGCTTCCAACAATTGAAGCAACTATTAACCAGTGCTCCAATTCTGAGGATTGTAGATCCAAATGAAGAATTCATTGTATGCACATATGCATGTAAAGAAGGATTGGGTGGAGTCCTCAATCAAAATAGGTTTGTTGTATGTTATGCATAAAGAAAGTTGAAGGAGCATGAAAGGCTCTATGCCACTCATGTTTTGGATTTGGTATCCATGGTGCATGCCTTGAAGAAGTTGAGGAACTACCTCACGGGAAAGAGGTTTGAGATGAGGATAGACCATAATGGCCTAAAGAATTTGTTTGATCATCCAACTCTAAATTCCAGGCAAAGAAGATAGCTATACTTTCTCAGTGAATCTGACTCTGATATAAAGAATATCAAGGGGAAAGATAACAAAGTGGTTGATGCACTCAGCATATGAGTGCATGAGTTGAATTCTACAACCATTAGAATGTACCAAACATATTTGAAAGAAAAATTTGTAGAGGCTGCAAAATCAATTTGCAGTACATGGAATTGGTAACAAAATTGCAGTCAGGTAAAATGTAGCAGAAGGTTGAGTATTATGAATTGGGAATTGATGGAATGCTCCTGTACAGAAACATAGTTTATGTACCCAACTCTTCTGAATTGAGGAGTGAGATTTTAAAATAAATGCACAATGTACCTTATGCAGGACACCCAGGATATTAGAAAACAATTTAGGCAATTAAAAACCAATATTATTGGCCAGGCATGAAGAGAGAGATTGTTGATTTTATTTCCAAATGTTTGGAATGTCAAAAGGTAAAGGTTGAGCATAGACACCCAACTAGTTATTGCAGCCATTACCCATTCCTGAGTGGAAATGGGAAGTTGTAACAATGGATTTCATCATGGGATTGACCATAACGAATGAACAACATGGTGCAATCATGGTGGTGGTGGACAAGCTTACTAAAGTTTCCCATTTCGTTCATATGAAGACTACTCATAAGACAACTAACATTTCTTATATTTATATGAAGGAAGTAGCACACTTGCATGGCGTACCTAAGATAATTGTGTCTGACAGAGACCCAAACTTAAATCAAATTTCTAGAAGGGGTTATTCAAAGGGTTCAGAACAAATCTGAACTTCAGCACAACATATCATCCTGAGTCAGATGGGAAAATAGAAATGGTGAGCCAAGTGATAGAGGAAATATTAAGGATTCATGTGATGGACAAACCATCTAAATGGGAGGATTATTTACACTTGGTAGAATTTTCCTACAATAATGGGTATCAAGAATCACTGAAGATGAGCCCATTTGAAGCACTTTATGGTAGAAAGTGAAACACCCTAGTAAGATGGGATAACCTAGATGATAGGTCAGTGGTTGGGCCAGAGTTTCTCAAGGAAATGGAAGAACAAATGTTGAAGATTAAGAAAAATTTGAAGGCTTCCCAAGACAGGCAGAAAGTTATGCTGGTAAGAACATAACTCACAGGGAATTTAAAGTAGGGGATCATGTATTCCTGAGAGTGAAGGCCAATAGAAGCTCCCTGAAGTTGGGAAATTGTTCAAATTTGGCAACTCGATATTGTGAGCCTTTTGAAATCATAGAGAGGATTGGTCCAGTAGCATATAAGATTTCATTTCCTGCATGCATGTCTATACATAATATATTTCATGGGTCATTGCTTAAGAAATATGTACCTAATGCTAATCATGTTATTGATTGGAATGCGATCTACTTGGAGCAGGAAAGCACTTTTCAAGTGCATCTAGTGCATATATTGGACTAGAAAAGCAAGCAACTCAAGAATCAATCCATAAGGATTGTAAAATTTCAGTGGACCTAGTACGGTTCTGAGGATGCAACATGGGAGCATGAAGATGTTATGTGGGTAGAGTACCTGCATCTTTTTTAATATTTTAGAAACATTATTTTTGTTGTGTAAGTAAGTTGCACTGAGGACAATGCAAAAATAAGGGGAGGGGATTGTAACACCCCAATGTTGGAAATATGGCTACAGCGGAGATGACGCAGATGATCAAGGTTGTCATTGATGGCAATCGATTGTGTATGGTGAACATAGATGTTGAATCTCAGATGTTGAAACGTAGATGCTGAAACACAAATGATGAATCTCAGATGTTGAAACGTAGATGCTGAAACACAAATGCTGAATCACAAATGTTGAAACGTAGATGCTGAAACACAAATGCTGAATTTCAGATGTTGAAACGTAGATGTTGAAACACAAATGCTGAATCACATATGTTGAAACGTAGATGCTGAAACACAAATACTGAATCACAGAGGCTGAAACGTAGATGCTAAAACGAATGCTGGAACACGACTGCTGGAACA
>JZKD02S1644143.1:341332-358383 GCA_000966675.3 Picea glauca
TACCTTATAACCCCTAGGGAGAAATGCACAGCTCACAAGCACGCCCTCCGAGTAAATCGGGGTGAGAATCGACCTCAAGACCTCTTTTTACATATTTCCTTCCATTTACATGGCACTTGCCAATCGGTCTACACCCCTGCAGGCAACTTTAGTTTTAATATGAAAACCATGAAAATAAATATTTAATTTAATTAATAACTTTAGTTTTAATATGAAAATCATAACCCCGGATGGGGTGCCATGTCAAACACGCAGGCCAAGTGGCAATGTGACGGGCAATGCCATAAATAATGGCCACTGCCTCCCATCCTCTCACCCTTAAAGCTGGGTGGGTGCCTACGCATCCATGCCCAGTTGATGAGTCCCCTCAAGCAAACGAAGGGAACGACACTCCAGAGCATTAAGCACTTAGGTTTAATGGTTTCCACGGTTACAATCAGCCTCACCCTTATCATTCATTTGAATGGCAAAACAATGTATTTACAAATCCAATTTACAGGGTGCTGGAGTAGGGCCAATCTTTCTGTCGATGCCTCGACCTTAGCTCATCTCCTCCACATGCCAAGAGCACGCAGGAAGCCTCGCAGAGGCGTGACATGGTATGCCTATGACTCTCACAGGAAGAGGCAGAAGGCATTTGAGCGAGCATTGGCCCTTGCATCTGCGCGGGAAATCAGGGAGCACGGGAGACACAAAACGCCACCCATGGCGTATGTGGAGGAGATGGCTCCAGATGAATCCATCCAGAGCTGTCCAGAACACCTAATTTTCACCGTCCAAGACAATTGGAATCCCCCCACGGCTTTTGGAAACGAGATTAAGCTTCCAGATCCTGGAACCTCTCATAGGCGTAAGGAAGAAGAACATGCATAGTACTTCACCACTTGCTACGTTTAGGAAGAAGTGTCGAGCGGAGGAGAAGAAACGGCAAACCCAACACGCGGACCACCCCTAGAGACAACAGCTCAACAGTATAATCAGCTAGCAGGACGACTTAGCAAAGCCATAACAGACATGGAGGGAACCCATGCTCAAGGGCCAAATCCCTTCTCAACTATTCAAGAGGATTGGGAGGACCAGCCTCCCTACCACGATACGAGTTATCTCGAGCTCCTCTTTGAAACTCACAGTATGATGGATGACCAGATCTTCAGAGTTGTTCAAATCGGCCACCACCTAGACATGATGTATGCAACACACTCCAGAGTGTCCCCACGACTACATTGTCCTACCTGCGCGCAAGCCTACGTGATTCCAGTAGGATGGCGAAAGAAAGATGATGATGGCGACTCGCCTGGTCAAAAGGTCACATGAATGTTTCTAATTTTCATTATCTCCTAGCAGTAGATATTAGATATGTCTGTAATGAGGTTGTTAGACATTGGACTGAATGCATTTAGGCTGTCCGTCTTGGTTTCCTTCAAGCAGGACGATAACTTGGCAATTTTTTTCTTGTTTGAAGATAGATGGCAACTTCAGGCTAGCTGTCTCGGTTTCCTCTTAATAGGCGAGACAATTGGCGTCTGTATCAGACTTTGTAAATTTGCACTAGTAATATAAACAGGATCCTCCCCTTTTTTACTTAAAAAATAAAAATAAAAAAATAAAAAAATCATAAAAATAATATTTAATTTTATTAATGAAAAAAATTATTCCATATCAAAAAAAAATTAATATCTTAATTTTTAAGCAAAGTCTTCCATCAAATCATAAAAATAAATATTTAATTAATTAATAGAAAAACATTATTTGATATAAAAAATAAAATTAAAATGTATATCTTAATTTTGAAGTAAAGTCTTCTATCAAATTGATACCTAATTGAAATGCGTTATCATAAAATAAAAATATATATAACAATTTAAAAAAATATTTTTTTAAAATTAAATATGTAAAATTTTAATAATCTTTTAAAAACATTTCTATAAACCACTCCATCCATCTTGATTTTCTTCTTAACTTTCTAAGAAAAACCAAAACAAGACTAATATCTAGCATGGCAAAATTCACTACAAATATTGATGACCCAATTGAAGGGGATAGAAGATAAAAAATTATTAATTTCTTATATTAGTTATTGATTTACAAATTAATTTATTCTTGACCATTTCCAATTAGAAAAACTTATAATTCTAAATAAAAATCTAAAAAACCCAAACTTTGAAAACATAATCCCAAACCAAACTATAAAAACCTTTGACCGAACGTGAGCTATTTCTAAGTGTTTGTTAATCGGTGACGTATATGCTTCAAAGTTCATGGTACATATCACTTCGCATAATTAATTCATGTAATATTTTTATATATTGTTATTTATGTACTCCGTGGTTTCAATACGGATGTGGACATAAGCCCTAGTAATGATATCAATATTGTTAAGATAATTCACAACATTTAATATTCGGTATATACGTAATTGTTTTGATTTTTTTTTAAGAGTGGGAAAATTTATTATAATTTAGAATGTCAAATCAGTAGTAAGAATAGCAGTAGTGGGGACAATTATAATTTGTTGTTATTTGCGAATGCAGGTTGACTCATCATTCTTATTCAAAAAAAACCACCCCACTTGAAATAACCGGTTGGTAGTTCATAAGGGGGTAAGCTTTCACTCTTGCCAAATGCCTGTGGATCTTAGGCCGTTCATATGTTTCCTTAAACCCTAAAAAGACGAACTCTTAGCCAAGCAAAAACAGTTTTAAGCCATAATCCAGGACCAAATTATCATAATACGAAAGAGATAATTTTAATTTTTTCTTTATAAACTTATTATTGTAATTTTCATAAGAGATAATTTTAATTTTTTCTTTATAAACTTATTATTGTAATTTTCATAAGAATATCCTTTAATAAGATTAAATCCCATGTATAAATTAGCTTTTATGGTTTTCTTTGTCCATTTTAAAGAGTTGATCTGAATAGTTTTCAAGTTTAATGGAAATTAATTAACTCACTATTAGATGTTGATCTGAATAGTTTTTAAGTTTCATAGAGATTAATTAACTCACTATTAGATGTTGGATATAATATTTATTTTATAAAATTTTGTAATAATTATATGTAAACATCTATAGTAAATGCTTTATAATTTAAATTATATTATATATTTAATTTTGTTTATTCTCAAATTGAGAGGTGTTATTGAGAGATGTTAGTGTATAGATAGTATTTTGATTTTGTGATGACATCCATAATCATTTAATCATCATTATGTTATATTAGTATTACTATGATTTTAGAATTAAGCTAAAATGTATGATATCCTCAATATTTTTATAAGACGTAATATAAAATACTTATAATTTATTTTATCATGAAAATCTATCATATTAATTTTATAATTTAAATTATATTATAATTAATTTTGTTTATTCTCAAATCAAATTTAATGAGAGATGTTAGTATATAAATAGCATTTTGATTTTGTGATGACATCCATTCATCATTATGTCATATTATTATTACTATGATTTTAAGTTAAACTAGAATGTATGATATCCTCAATATTTTTTTAAAAATAATATAAAATACTTATAACTTATTTTACCATGAAAATTTATCATAAAACATTTTTATTCATTTATCAAATTTATACATTAATATACTATTTAAAATTATATAATCATTTATAATATTTATACCTATTTCAAATTATATAATCATTTATAATATTTATACCTATTGTATATTAAAATTATTATACATGCATATTAATATTAACCGAAATTTAATATCTTATATAATAACTTTCACACTTTCATGTGAATGGAAATGAAATCTTACCTATAAAATACTAGAATCTAATAAGAGTGTTTGAATTTCTAAAAATCTATTCCAAATCAAGTAAAACATAAGATGGTTATGATTTTTCAGGAGTCAAATCAAGATAATCATTAAAACGTTTTAGAAATATTATAAATTTTATTAAATATTTTTAATTTATTTATTTAATGAGCCTTCGAATGGAGTGACACCTAGTGAATGCTTGTCATGTGGTGCACTAGTAACGAGGGCAGTTAAAGCCCCTTGTCGCCACCCTCCTCCTCCATCTATTTCAAATGCATAACATTCACTTCAGCCATAGCTTAGTGTGTTGGGATAGTTTGGAAGATTTAATGTTGATTCAAGATTGGACCTCTGGTACTTGTACGACGCAACAAGAATGCAATACCTTGGCATCCATAGATCCCTAGGCCATCACTTCCCTCATCATCACACAGTTAACTCTTCGATGTGAATTTTATTATCTAGAGCTTGTCCTTAGTTTTTCATTCTCCCCTCATTGTTATGTTTCGAGAATGTCGAGCCTCTGTAATTCTCCTTCTTTCCATTATCAACATTTTTTGCCTCTCCTTTGTCAATTTTTCCCCCCTCAAGCTCAGCCTCGCCATGCCTTGTGAGAGGAAAGTCTAAGCGTGGGCCAACCTACTACAGTCAATTAGGCAAGCATCGACGCACAAGACCAACCTCTCTCTCTCTCCCATTCCAAGAAGTAGCTCGGCCTTCTCTCCCCACTTTGGTCAAAACTGTTCTGAGGATGGTCAAGTTGACATTCACTTATATAACCCAAAGCTAATCTATGGGGGATGCATAGTCGAGGAGGAGATTCCTCCTAACTGAGAGGAGATTCCTCCTAACTGGGAGGAGATTCCGCTATCAATCACTAGGAGTAGAGGCCACAAACATGCACTAGTATCCCTTTGAATTCCCTCGAACCAACCATGATAAGATGTATAGTAGAAGAGGAAATCCCTCCTCTGTTGTCGGATTACTGTAAAAATTTTGTTTACCCCAATGACGAAGACCCATGGATAAAGTGGGGCGATTTTTGGATCGAGGAGGAAACCCATAGAGAAACATACACATGAGCACAAGTTCACCCGACTCTGGGAAATCACAACCTACTCGGCTCCTGTAGGCTCACAAAGGATCATTTGGTCTTGATTTTCAAGATGATAAGAGAATTGGTCAAGAAGCTGCACAATTAGCACATCCTCAGCAAGAACCTGGACGTTATATTCGACTCCCTCTAAAGAGAGACTACGAAGAGCGTCTTCCCGACATGTTGTCATCCATATGTGTTCACAATACGCCAGGATGGATGCTCGGGTTGGCCTCATGTCTAGTCTCTTTACTGTTAATTTCTCTGGTTCTAGCTACAAGGTTTTTGTTGCAATTAGACTATGTTTTATTAGTTGGTCCTTGAACAATGTCGACCACATGTTCTGGTTTCCATGCATGTGGAAGAACAGGTGGCAAGTCCTTTTGTTTTTTTCAGACATGTGTCACTTTCTGGGCCTTGAACAATGTTGTCCCCCTGTTCTAGTTTCCGTATATGTGGAAGAACAAGTGGAGAGACTTGATGTATTCTCAGACATGTGTCACTTCATTTTTGTGTTGTCTCTTCTGTTTGGTTCATTGTTCACTAAAAATTTGTTTGTTTTTCATATGCTATAGTGACCAAAAGACATTGAATTTGATGGGAATAAGGTTGAAGGATACATAGCAGAACTACTATGCAGTTTCGGACTTATAGTTTTCATTTTTTTTTTTTTTCCTATTCACATATTATCTAAATATATTTAAGAATCATCTTGAAAATCACAACTTAAAAGATGAAGAAAGTAATAGTTGTTGAGTGCTATGAAATAGATATAGACTCCATTGTACATGACAACATCGACTAGGTATTGCATAGTAATGGGATTTTTAGATTAGGTTCATTCTCGTTTAGTGTGGGATATTGCCTCTTCGATGCATTTCAAGTTCTATAGCATTTCCGTTATTCGTCGACCAACCTACGCAATGAATTGATAGATAATTTCTTGGTGTTTTTAGAAAATGGCGAGATTGAGGCATTAGAGTCATATCAATATGAATTGGCATCTGATTTTCTTTTCCAGTTGCATGGAATAAATGATGTCACTACATATTTTTCAAGGATGTGGTTGTCTGCATCTACAAATCTGTCTTCACATGAGAGGGTAATTTTGGGAGATACATTTTGTATACGGTGGTTTTCCAAGTGGTTTAATATATCAATTGGAATATGTTCATTGACAAAAAAAACAATATATCTACTATTCAAAAAAACTGCATCTAGGGATCCATATTGCATCTTGTTCCATGATGCCAATCCTGTCAATGGTCATTCTAAATCACTACTCTATAGAAAATTATCCATATTCAATCTTGGAGAACCTCATATTTACTTTTTCCTCATTTTCAAAGACCTTCAATCACATTGGAAACAAATTATGCATCATATACACTCCCATGGATTGCACATAGAGACAACTATTGCATTTAGTTGTGGATATCATCTGTTCAATGAAATTTGCTATTTGTTAGAAACATAGTTCGATGTGCACTCGTTTCACCTTTACACTGTGAAATCCTTTTGCAATGCAATTATATGTGGCAATCAACAGGATTTTAACTGCTTACATCAACACCTTTTACCATATCTCTTAGAAAGTATGTCGATAATTGGAAGTTGGAAACAATACCTTGTAAACATGGCAATGCCATATGAGAAAGGAAATGTAGAGAGTGGAATATTTTGTTTGCAATGGCTATCTATCATATTCAGAGTAAATATCCAGGTCTGGTCAGCCCTGTCGGATGGTACTCTCCATTTACATTGTATTGATTCAAACTACGATTGAACAATTGACATCATGTCATTGAAAATAGATATGCCACACATCCATTATCAACCTTTGATAAGAAATACTACCAGTTCAGGATCGATTGTCCATGCCACCCAAACTGCATTAAATATGCATAAGCATTGCATGTTATTTAATTAGAATGAAACTCATCCCAGTTGTCATGAGGTCATATAGAGCTTAAAAAAAAAAGTAGACTAACTTATCACAACTTGAAAAATGTCATACGTGAGAGAAAAAAATATATTGGTATGCTTCATTCTAGATAAAAAATCACATATCACAACCTAAAAAATATTGTTCATGTTGAACACAATCACATTTTCACACTTTCTATTGAATACAAACATCACATGTCCAATGACAAAGAACATTATTGTTTTCACCATCGATATGGTGAGGATGAAATACTCATAAGAAATGTTGATTCCACCTCCAACATGGCTTGTCAACAAGTGAAACTAGTTTCTAGTGGAAACCATAAGTTAACCTACCACATGTTGAAAGAAAAAATGTGTGACAAAAACAGGTGCAACCACATATCCACAATGGTCATGATATTGCTAGCAATGAAAACCATCAATCACTTACTACACATTCTTGTCTAGGGAAGAGAGATGAAAAACATATCTATCTGAAAAAAATCAAAGAAACCCCTTCCATTGCATGTGCAATTTGCGATCAATTGAATTTCAAAAAAAAAAAGAGTCTTTATCCCCTGAATTGAAAGAAGAATACCTCGTCTTGATGATAGAACATTTTCCAATGGCAATATTTGTCTTCCATGCAAATGATCACTTGAAAATGGGAAAAAAACATCCACACTTTGCAACGTCTGACCAAATAAGATGTAATACACCACTACCAGATGTAAGTACACTTACATAACTTGAAGAGAGACTTATGTCTATGCAAATTGCATTTGCACAAACCATACCCTGGGGCTATAAACGACCTCAAATGGGATTAACATGATCAATTATTAATGTTCCTTTCCAACTAGATGTTGTACAAAATTCCTTGCCACAATTCATTAGCAATTCAATGACAATTGTTCTAGCTCTCAAAAGATGTTTGCAATACAAGAATGCATAACAGACAGGTAAAGTGTGTGTGCATGTTTTCATGAAATCATTAAAAGAATTATGTTCCAGGGCCCTGTACAAAGCACATAACATATGTATAAATGATAACTGGAACAATGCTCTTGAAGAAGGGGATGGCAGCTCTGCACAAACTTTCAAAACTACTAGTGAATTTGATATAAGAAATTAATCAAAGAATGAAAGACCTGCTAAAACATTGATACATGGATTCACTAACTCACAGTGCATTCGTGACTTGCAAGACAAGATTGTCAAAATTGCACCCACTGAATGGAAACCTCCACTTGGAATATTCAAGGACAAATTTGTTAAGGAAATGAACTTCCCAACACTTTTCTATGGAAATCCATGTCCCAGTGACATCACGGAACGATTCAACTACCAAAAAGTAGTTCGATAGGAACTACTACATTCAAGCGGTGACTTATCTTGTCACATAACAAATTTGTTTTTCAAAACAATGCGCATAATAATTTAGCAAGTGCTCCCTTGCATGTGGGTCCAAATAAGAAAATTCCAGCTACAAGGAAGAAATTTATTGGCCAAAGATTTCAGGTACAAAGGAATCCTAGAAAAAATCCTAAAATCTGATATTGGATACATAGATTTCAAAAACATTTGCATCTCTCCTGACTATTTGCAACAAAACAAGAAAACTATTTTTGCAATGATCTGACAATTGGGACCGCCAACATTTTTCATCACATTTACAAGTGCAAAGCATCATGGGATCCATTGGTGGTTGCAGGGTATACATGAATGTGAAAAGGAAAAAACAAACTGATACATTGAAAAATGATGGCATTGACTACCTCATAAGAAAAGACCAAGTGACATGTACTCACTACTATAGGCATAGAATAAATGCTTTGAGGAAATTGATATGCCATGATGAAATGTTCTTCGGAAAAATATCAGACTACTATTTTGTGACTGAATTCCAGAATAGAGGGAGTGAGCATGATCATGCACTGTTGTGGATAGAGGGTGCATCGGTATATGGAAATGACAACAACTCACAGATTGGACACTTTGTGGAAAAATACATAACATGCAACATAGATCATTTGGATCCAGAACTTGCCAAAGTCCATAGACATTATCATACAAGAAGTTGTAAAAAATGAAAAAATTCACATTGCAGATACAACTTGTGTCGCCAATGAGAACAACAAGAATCATAGAGACAATTAGTTTAGAGGACAATGTTCTCATTGAGAAATATAAATCTTTTTTCACATTTCTAGAAAAATGAGACTTTGATGACTTAATGAGCTTTGAATGCTTCTTGGAAGATCTAAATCTAACAAAATATGAGTACATCCAAGCCATACAATCTACACTTAAACAACCAACATTTTTCCTTAAATGAAAACTTTCCCATGTTTTGAACAACAATTTCTCCAAGGACATGTCAGTTATGTGGAATGGAAATACAGATGCACAATATGTCCTCAATGCATATGATGTACCATCATATTGTACCTCGTATATGACAAAGGTTGACAAATATATGACAAGTGCATTCAGAAAAATATGCAAAGAACATGAAAGAAGTCATATTGATGCTATGAAAATGATACATACACTTGGAAATACATTACTTAATCTTCAACAAATGTCTTCTCAACAAGTAGTCCACATTGCACTTTCATTGCACCTCAATTGTAGTTCAAGGAAATGTGTCTTCATAAACACATCTCCACTTGAGAAACACACATTTGTTCTTAAACCATCGCCTTTGCCAGAACAAGAGTCTGATAATTCAGAGGACGTACTATGTCACTCTATTATTGATTATTACCTCCAACATCCATCTCCTATTAAGCATATCTTCTTAGCAGAGTTCATATCGCATTTCAAAAAAAATGGTGCTTTCAAAAAGAAAAAAACCCTCTGTAATATGCTTTGTCATATACAACCAACATACTAACTATGAAAACTATTGTAGAGAAAAACTATTATTGTATGTTCTATTTGATCAAAATGAAAACACATTAAGGCATAACTTCCCTACATGGGAAGCTGCGTATATTGCTTATGAGACTCCAATACAAACCAATGAATCTAGATTTACATACAAAGTTAATCCAACATGGGGTGACTTAGAAAGTGCAGTTCATGAACTAGAAAACCATGACAATGTTGATGAGACATTAACAAACCATAAAACAACTAGAACTCTCTATGAGTCCTACGAATTGCAAGCAGATTTGCCTCATCCTTGAGCAACCGACATTGAAAAATGTATCAATCTTGAATTTAAAGTCACAAAACATCCTTTATTTATTGAAAATAATGAATACTACAGAGTCAGACATATGTTGAATCGAGAGCAGGAAGCAATTCTAAAGGACATTGCAATTAAAAAACACTTAAACATGCACACACATGTGCACTTGTTCCTTACAAGTGGGACAGGAACGAGTAAGACATTCACAACACAAGCACTATTCCAAATGCTTATACGAATCTATGATTCAAACAATTCCTCTCACCCTATGAAACCAAAGGGGCTAATAGTTTCATACATAGGAAAAGATATATATAATGCAAGTGGAACAATAGTCCACTCTGCATTTTTGATGCCTTTTAACAAGTCATAGTTTCTTCCACTTAGAAAGGAAATGTTAGATACGTTGTCTAAGATTTGTGATGAACTACAAATTGTATTCATATATGAGGCATCTTTGATTGGAAGTCACTTCTTTTATTCCATTGACAATCGACTGAGAAACATAAAACATGTGCACACCAAATACTTTGGGAACATTGACATGATATTCTCTGTGGATCTTTACCATGCGCAACCCATCCAAGATTATTTGGTATTTGAACAAACTATGGTCAATATGAAAACAATGATGGATGAATTTTGGAAAGAATGCAGACAAACAACCAAACACATAATGACTTAACATATATCAATTCAAGGTGCATGTGACCTGCATCAACAGACCCAACCTTCCCTTACCTGTTCTAAATGAATAGGGATGTTACAATGCATAATAGGTAAATGCTATCGCTCATGCCTGGCAATGATATCATTATCAATTCAATTGACCTTGAAGAAGACAACCATGGCAATGTAACACATCATGAACATGCAACCACTTTTCCTTTCCAACTTGCCCTGAAATTAGACATGCTAGTTGAAATATATGCATGCAACTATGATTCACAGGATGGCTTGGTAAATGGCGCATATGGAATACTCAAATCTTATACCAAAACATAAAAATTTGATGTCCTCTGGATTAAGTTCTATGAGTCGCATATAGGCCACCGAAAAGAAAACAAGTTGGCTTATCTATATAATTCAAACACTACACGCGATTGGACACCTATCTTATGGATATCAAAACCAGTATCGACATCGACAAAGACAGATCGACTAAAGATTCGAAAACGGTTTCCGATTAAAATTTCATGTGCACGTATAGTCCATAGATCACAAGGGCTAACACTTGATAGTGTTGCATTTGACCCTGCCGGAGTTCAAATACATGGACTTATAAACACATCAATGTCTCGTGTCAAAAGTATAGACTCCTTGTATTTACTAAGCGCTCTTACAAAAGATAACATCAAAGTCAAACACAAAATTGATATTGAGATGCAACGCCTTAGGACTAGCACAAAGTGGCATCTACAGTATGATTACCGATCCATACAAACAAACTCATATGTATCAATTCTATCACTTAACACGTGCAACCTACATGCACATATGGATGATATACTCAATGACTATGACACAATTCAATCCGATATTTTTTGCTTGCAGGAAACATACATGACAGTATGCATGGAAAACAAGTAATTTATAAATCACAATTGCATATCAAGTTGCATTACACATGGGGTGATGATATTAGTGAAAAAACATGTAACAATTTTGGAGCATATTTGTTTCTAAGAAAACAATGTTGAGATGGTGCTGGCAAAAGTAATTTTCCATGGATCAGAAATTGCAATATTGAATCTCTATTTTTCTTCACATGTAACATTCTCCAACATACTAAATGTTCTTTCAAATGCATTAGAGCATTTGCATCTAAAAAAAACCATTATCATTGTAGGAAACTTCAATATTGACATGCTACAAAATAATGCCAGAACAAACGAATTCCAAAACTACATGTGAAGATACAATATCCTCTTTCTTTTGGAGAAGATAAACCATGTACAAAACACGCTTATTGACCATGTATGTTCGAATGTTCCCATTTCCCAATACAACCTCTTTATATTATACACATACTAGTCTTGATCACGATAACATTAGTATTGTAATTGAATTATGAAATATGCATCAAACATATTGCAAAATCATATTTCTATATGTCAAAGAATATCTGTCTAGCTTGTTGCACAAAACCAAGTTATCCAACTTCTTAGTTTTTCCTGGTTTGTAATTGATTTTGGACACAATTGTTTTTTATATATACACATACATGGATCGAGAAAAAAAAATGGTACATAATTCTAACACTATTTGTTACTCTATTCATTTTAGTTTAGTTTATTTATTGTATATACATATTCCTTGTTTTTTCCTTACATACATAATTCTAACACTATTTGTTACTCTATTCATTTTAGTTTAGTTTATTTATTGTATATACATATTCCTTGTTTTTTCCTTACATATCAACTTACGTTCGTGTTCATTGTGTTTTGTACTTTCCTTCATTGAAACAAAAAGGAAAACTAGACAAAGCAAAGAACTCTTAACCGTAAATGTAGAACAAGACATACAAAGGTGCATACTTCTACCCATATTCCATATCCAATTGTTTTTTATTTACTTTGTCTATATTTATTCTACTGGTTTGCATCTCTTTTTTTTCCCTTAGACACTACATATATTCCTATATAATAACTTATCTTCATGTCAATTGTATTTTCTGTACTGCTACCTTGAAATAAATAAAATTGTATTCCATCTTTTTTTCATGTGTTCCTACGTATCAATTTGCCTTCATGTCCATTGTATTCTCTGTATTTCTATATTTAAAAAAGAACAAACTAATTGAACACGAGGATGAATCTTTATGTGCCACAACTAAGAAAGTTGGAGTACAATCTTCCAAAAGGTAATACAATGCATATGCCTAATGCACATCCATATCAATTATGAACAATATATCCATGTTCATAACCACTGTTTCACAAGTGACATGGGCATGATAAGTGAATGATCACAAACATCATCACAACGACAATGGCAAAGATAAGGATTCATATATTATTCTCTTGCTATGTTTACGAAACAAATATCTGCAGTTATTTATTCTACTATGCCATGGTAAATATGTTTATGTCGTTTACACCACATGTTTTTTAGTTCACGAGAACTATCGACAAGTAGAAGTGAAACCTCCATCATAGTGCAAGGTCTAGAAACTAAGAGGTATGGTTACAAAACTCTAATCTACATACTTTATCCAATTTGTACATATATTGAAGCTTGTCATATTTTAGAATATGCTTGCATATCAGAATGTCAAGTCATATATTTTGTCTATTGCTTGTTGAAATAGATATAAACAACATCTCTTTAAACTTGAATCAGCGTCTGTTGAGATCCAACTATATTTCATGGTTGAGAATGTTTTTCCTATAGTTGATGTGTTTCTATCACTTGATCATTATCAAACAAAGTGATTTTGTGTGAGGCATAAAGTTATTTTCTCCCTTTCTTTTTACTCTTCTATACTTACCCGTTTTTCCCTTTTCTTCTTCCCCTCTATTATATGTTTTTGGTTCTATACTTAGTCACATTTTTATGCTTGCAGGTTCCCAGGGTGGCGGGCTGAGAGGTTTTATATCCATCTATATATTCACATCACAAGTTCGATCGACCACCGTTCGTTTCCATCCTTAGCCAATTTTATGGTCGCGGGGTCCCTCATAGGCTTTATCGAACTCTCATGCCCCATGTTCGAGGTATACATCTTGAACCCAAAAATTTGGTGATCCACAATTAAAACCCAAGCTCCTTGAACTCGCAAGCCTCACTCTACCTACGATGAATTTTTCTAATCACCCTACCTTTTCATACTTAGTCAATTCTTCAAAGTTTCATGGGTTCATAGACTCTCGGTTTCACAAACGTTTCAAAGCATTTTTCTCTCCCCTCCATCCCCACCACCTTCGCCCCTTCCCAATGCACATTAATTATGCTTTTACTAGTGACATCTCACCACACAGGTTAGAAAAGATTGACCTTACTAAGAGAATCTCGAGGACATCTCCAATTAAAACGCATTAATGGGAGAATATTATGGAATCTGATGATATTTTTTTGTGTCGATCTTGAATTGGCAAAAAAATGTTGGTTATTTTAGTTTTTTTAAGGAAACATCATAGTAAGAATGAAATGTTGTGCTATCCCACTATCATCTACAAAGGTTTTGACATGATGTCCCTCTTTAGTGTTGTTGATATATTACAACTTTCCATATTTGAGAATATGCTTGCATATGAAAATGTTAACTCATATATTTTCTCTATTGAGTATGTGTTTGAGGAAGTAGTGAATCATCACAAACATCAACACAATGACAAGGCCAAAGTTAAGGATTCATAGATTATTCTCTTACTATGTTTAGGAAACAAATATCTACAGTTATTTATTCTACTATGTCATGGTAAACATGTTTATGTCGTTTACACCACATATATTTTAGTTCACATGAACTATCGAAAAGTAGAAGTGAAACCTCCATCATAGTGCAAGGTCTAGAGACTAAGAGGTATGTTTACAAAACTCTAATACCCATACTTTATCCAATTTGTACATATATTGAAGCTTGTCATATTTTAGAATATGCTTGCATATAAGAATGCCAAGTCATATATTTTTTCTATTGCTTGTTGAAATAGATATAAATAACATCTCTTTAAACTTGAATCAGCGTTTGTTGAGCTCCATCTATATTTCATGGCTGAGAATGTTTTTCTCATAGTCAATGTGTTTCTATCGCTTGATAATTATCATACTAAGTGTTGTTGTGTGAGGCATAACGTTCTTTGCTCCCTTTCTTTTTCCTCTTCTATACTTACCCATTTTTCCCTTTTATTCTACCCCTCTTTTATCCATTTCTATTTCTATACTTAGTCACATTTCTATGCTCATGGGTTCACAAGGTGGCATACTGAGAGATTCTATATCCATCTATATATTCACATAACAATTCCAACTAACCGCCCTTCGTTTACATACTTAGCCAATTTTATAGTCACGGGTTCCCAGGTAGATACTATCGAACTCTGATGCCCCGTGTTTGGGGTATATGATCCATGTTGACATTAGTGGCCACCCACCTTTTCCAGTTGGCTCAAAACAACTTTCTCACAATTTTGATAATTTACTATTTTTAGCATTTTTTTGGGTCCTGAACTTCCGGAGCCGTTTTGAGGCCCTAAACGACGTTTTTTGGGGTATGTTGCGGTTGCAAAATTTCATCATAAAATTTTGTGCAATTGTTGTAGTCTTCGGATAGATATTTCCAATGGGATATCATATGCCTAAAACAAATATTGTATGCAAAAGTTACGACCTTAGGATGTTGATGTACTGACTTACGCAAATGGGGCCCACATGAATTTTGGAACTTCACCTCTCAGGGTTAGGTTTTTGGATGTTTAGGGTTTTTGAAACTCCTGTTTATTGTAAAAAGGCCTTGAGAGATTCATTGTAATAATCTTCTTGCGAATGAGCACAACTGTCACATCTCTTCTTAGAGATAAGCCGCCACCATTCCAACAAGCTTGTTTTCCGCTGCATTTTATGGTTTCAGCTTATTTCCTTATTGAATAGAAAACAAGTTTTACTGTAGCTCTGTTATTCTGTGTTAAGAATTTGGTAATAATTTGTAGTCATTTCATTCTACTCATAAAATATGGATCAGTGGTATCAGAGCAGTCTGCTCCTTGTTGTCTTAATTCATGTCCCCAACGAGGTCGGAGTACAAAGAGTTAGGTCTCAAGCTTGTTTCTCTTGAGGACAAAAGCTCTCACACACCCAAGCGACCTATCATGGAAGGAGAAAAGAAATATGATGGGATAGGAGATCCTTTCAAACTGTTGATTGAGGAATCCATCACGCAACAAAGGAACGAGATGATGGAAAATTTTGTGCAAATCCTTCAGCGACTACCAACAGGCGACACATCTTCTTCGAGTGGAGGTACTGCTCCCTTCAAGGTACAAATAAACTTCAATATTCATATATTTGAAGGTCAGATAGACGCAAATGTTGTAGACAAGTGGTTTAATCTACTAGAAGGGTATTTTTATGTCCATAACTTTTTGAATAGAGAAAATATTACTTTTGCGCTCCTCAAAGCCATTCCCCATGTCAAATATTAGTGGGAAAATTTCTATGAGAAAAAGGAAATAGAGGAACCCTCATTATTTACAGTCACGACCACCTAGGAATCCTTCAGGGATTCTATTAAGGAACAATACTACCCTGTCAGAAGTTATGATGACTTGTATACCAAATGGACCACACTGCGGCAAGAAAGAGACCAAGCAGTGCCAGATTTCACAAATATATTCCATACCTTGCACACCAAGATGGGTATCAAATATTCAGAGTGACATCTGGTTCTCAAGTATCGTGGTGCTCTGCATAGATACATCTAGACCAAAATGGAATTTATGGATATCTCATCCTTGGGCGCGGCCTACCGATATGTCGTGAAAATCAAGAAGAATCTCAAACAAAAGACGTGACAATTTGGGTCGGGGAACCCCTCACAAAAAAATCCATGAAAGGGTGGCCCCAACCCACAGAACAAAGGACAGAGAAAATATGGACAGTATTAGGACAACCATTCCAAGACGCAATCAAAGAAGGACATCGGAAAGACAAAGAAAGATACCGGGAAGTGGTGCGACTTCCATAAGATCCCTTGGCATAACAATGATGATTACCACTCAAAGAAGACGCTGCTAGTTGAAGCCAAAGCCTTTGAATCATATGAGGGTTGTGACTCTGAGTCAGAACTAGAAAGGGGAAGACGGATCATTGACGTGGAACCTAGTGCCACTGTTGCTACCACCAAGCTCCTACATGGTGAACCAGACGAGCTAGAAGAAGGAGAAAGCCTCTTCCATTCATAGATGTGAGTAAAAGGCACCCCAATTGATCCAGGTGGATATCGGGGGCCACCCATCTTTTCCAAATGGCTCAAAACAGTTTTCTGGCCATTTTGGCAATTTACTATTTTTAGCAGGTTTTAACTTCCGGGGCTATTTT
>JZKD02S1644143.1:361366-374376 GCA_000966675.3 Picea glauca
AGCCGTCACATCTCTTCTCAGAGATAAGCTGCCACCATTCTAGCGAGTCTTTCACTCTGTATTTTTACAGTCTCTGTACATTTGTTTCATTAATAGAAATTGTGTATTACTGTATCTCTGTGTTTATGGTTGAATCTCTGATATATTTCTGTTATATTATTGGATATGTGCGATATCTCTGTGCATTTCTTTATTATATCTCCGCTCTCATTTCGTGCCGAAAATAATCCGGATCACCAATGCACTTCATCGTTGATAGTGGTAGCCAGAAGAAACTCATCTCAGCAGAGGTCATCAAGCATCTAACCCTACCAACGATGCCACACCCACAACCCTACACCATTGGATGGCTCCACCAAGGAAGCGATCTCCACGTCAGCCAACAGTGTCGACTGTCGTACAACATTAAGCCCTTCAAAGATGAGGTATCGTGTGATGTTGCTTCTCTTGAAGTTTTTGATGTTCTTTTGGGACAACCTTATTTATGGAAACATCATGACGTATATGAGTCTAGGCCTCGTAGTGTTATTATTACTTTGAACAAGAAATTGTACAGGGTACCTGAGGTTGTCCCACCTAGTGTTATTTCCTTGATCTCTGCTAAGTAATGCAGGAAGGTCATCTCTTAGACAGGGAAGTTTTTCTTCTTCATGATTCGCTCTCAAAATGAGATAAAAATCACAGCCACATATAGGGTCTCGACGAATGACCTCTCCACATAGAAGAAGCAAGTAGATAAGGTCATGGAATAATACTATGATATCTTCTCCTCAACTACCTAGGTACCTCCGCACTACTAGGTCAAGCACCTCATCGATCTGACCCCCGACGCACCACTACCTAATGGGCCAGTCTATCACCAGTCTCTATTAGAGAATGAGGAGATCAAGCAATAGATCCAAGAATTTCTCCACAAGGGGCACATCCGTCCTAGCTCCTCACCTTGCAAGAGCCCAATCATGCTGGTACAAAAGAAAGATGGAACCTGGTGACTTTGCATTGATTATCGGGTTGTGAATAAAATTACATTAAAAAAATGGTACCTAATTCCCTGAATCGATGACCCCCTTGATCAACTCATGGGGGTGAAATAATTCAGTAAGATTGATCTGAAGTCTGGCTACCACCAGGTCCCGATAGAACATACTGATGTATGGAAGACTACCTTCAATTCAAAGGAAGGCCTTTTTGAATGGTTGGTCATGCCCTTTGGTCCGACAAATGATCCAACCACTTTCATGAGGATGATGGATGATATCCTATGACCATTCACAAATAATTTTGTAGTGGTGTATCTGGATGACATTCTCATTTACAACAAGACTTGGGCCAAACACTTGCAGCATATTCAGCAGGTTCTACATGCGTTGCAGCAACACAAGCTATACACCAACTTGGAAAATGTTCCTTCGACATGGATAGGGTCCATTAACTAGGATGCATCATTGATCAACATGGTGTACATGTGGATCTAGCCAAGATCCAAGTCATCCATGATTGGTCACCCCCAACCACATTCACTGAGCTTCAGAGCTTCTTAGGCCTTCCCAATTTCTACCGCAGGTTTGTGTTGGGATTCTCCCATATTGCATGAGCCCTTAGCCAAATAACTAGGGGTGGTGGTAAGTTGAAATTTGTGTGGGGCCAGCCCCAACAACAAGCGTTCGATGATTTGAATCAGTTTTTGTGCTCAACCCCAGTACTTTCACTACCAGACCTGCAACAACCCTTTGATATTGAGACTGATGCTTCAAACTATGCTATGGGTGTCGTTCTCACACAACACAACCACCCTGTGGCCTATCATAGTGTGACACTATCAAATGTTGTTCGTAAGTACCCTAATTACGACAAAGAAATGTACTCCATTATGCAAGCCTGCCGCTAGTGGAGACATTAAATTCTTGGGAGGGAGACAATCATCCACATTGATCATAAGCCACTTCAGTTCATGCAGACAAAAGGAAAATTTCAAAGTGACTGCCATCAAAAGTGGTCCACATACTTGCGAAAATTCCACTTCAACATCAAGTATCAAACAGGAAGGACCAACTACATCATTGATTGCCTCAGCAGACTACTAGTCACGACACTCACCACAATGCTAGACTCTTGTAGCCATGAGACCTCTAGATGGCCCCAACTCTATGAGATAGACCCAAACTTTGCCAGTGCCTACCAAATGTTGGGTGCAAAGGCAATTGTTGATAATTTCCATCTTCAGGATGGGTTGTTGTGTCGACTGGGACATATATGTGTTCCATCAAGTGAGAGAGAGAAGCTGATCTGGGAAACCCACTACAACCAGGTGGCAGGACACTTCGGCTTCAAAAAGACAGTGGCAATGCTACAAAAACATTTCTACTGGCCAAAACTTTGACAGAAGGTCAACAAGTATATCATGTCTTTCACTACCTGTGTTATTGCCAAACCAACCACTAAGAAACAGGGCCTGTACACCCCTCTTCCTACTCCTGAAAGGCCATGGGAATCCATCTCAATGGACTACATGTTGGGCCTCCCATCCACAAGAGGGGAAATGATTGTGTTTTTGTGGTTGTTGATCACTTTTTTAAGATGGTGATTATGGTTGCTTGCAAGAAGAGAATCACAGTAGAAGCCACTGCCAAGCTCTTCTTTGAATGGGTCTGGGTACATTTTGGAATCTCACAAACCATTGTCTCAGATCAGGACAGTTGATTTCTCAACACATTTTGGTCAAGCTTCTGGTCACTGCTGGACACCAAGCTCACCAAATCCACATCCTTCCACCCCCAAATAGATGGCCAAACCGAGGTCATAAATCAAATGATCGTGCATATCCTACGCATGTATAATTCCAAGCACCCTCGCACATGGGATGAGAGTCTTCCCTATGTCCAACATGGCTACAACTGAGCCCTGCATAGCTCAACCGACCATAGCCCCTTTCAGGTGGGGTTGGGATTCCAACCATTGGGTCCCATAGATGTTGCACTTCCCCTTGTGGTCACCTCGATCAACTCCTCTCCTTCTCCAACTGAGGCTAACAAATCCACCTGGTTCATTGAGAGGATCCAGTACATCCGCAAACAGGTTCAAGATATCCTACAAAAGTCCAATGACAAGTACAAGCAGCACCATGATCAACATCGGGTTCCACATAAGTTCCAAGTGGGTGACAAATTTTGGTTGCACTTGTAGAAAGAACGCCTTACAGGACCCCATCTAAAGCTTCGATCACTCCGTTATGGGTCATACACCATCACCAAGGCTATGGGGGATAATCCTTTTGCGCTCAACATTCCTCCTTTCGTTGGCCTACACCCAGTGTTCAACGTGGACCTCCTTCGACCTTATTTCCCACCATTATTGGACACCTCAAACATAGCAGAACAACTGACACCAATAGATCTCAACCTCGACTGCATACAATAGTCATCCAGTGATCAAATTGTGGACACATAGATCAAGGGCACTCGATAACAAAGGATCCATCTTTATTGAGTCATCAAAGCAGGGCAGCTCCTGCACCAAGGTCACTTAGGGCCAAATTCAACAGAAATTTCCTCATCTTATGGGGGAACTCAACGCAATGGAGACCATTGATTCCTAAGGATGGAGGATTTATCCAGGTGGATATCGGTGGCCACCCACCTTTTCCAGCTGGCTCAAAACAACTTTCTCGCAATTTTGATAATTTACTATTTTTAGCAGTTTTTCGGGTCCTGAACTTCCGGAGTCGTTTTGAGGCCCTAAACGACATTTTTTGGGGTATGTTGTGGTCAAGAAATTTCATCATAAAATTTTGTGCAATTTTTGTAGTCCTCAAATATATCTTTCCAATGGGCTATCATATTCCTAAAACAAAGATCGTATGCAAAAGTTACAATCTCGGGAAGTTGATGTACTAACTTACCCAAATAGGGCCCACATGACTTTTGGCGCTTCATCTCCTAGGTTTAGGTTTTTGGATGTTTAGGGTTTTTGAAACTCTTGTTTATTGTAAAAATGCCTTGAGAGTCTCATTGTAATCATCTTCTTGCAAATGAGCGCATCTGTCACATCTCTTCTCAGAGATAAGCCGCCACCATTCCAACAAGCTTGTTTTTTGCTGCATTTTACAGTTTCATCTTATTTCCTTATTAAATAGAAAACTAGTTTTATTGTATCTCTGTTATTCTATGTTAAGCATCTGGTAATAATTTGTAGTCATTTCTTTCTACTCATAAAATCTGGATCAATATACATCTTGCACCTAAAAATTTGGTGATCTACAGTTTGACCCCACACTCCCCGAACTCGCAAGCCTCACTCTACCTACGATGACTCCATCTGACCACCCCACATTTCCATACTTAGTCTATTCTTCAAAGTTTCGTGGGTTCACAAACTCCTAGGTTCACAAAAGCTTCAAATCATTTTTCACTCCCCTCCATCCCCGCCACCTTCGCCCCTTCCCAATGAATATTAATTATTCTTTGACTAGTGATAGCTCACCACATAGGTTCAAAAATATTGGCATTAATAAGAAGAAATCTCAAGGACATCTCCCATTAAAACACATTAATGGGATAATATTATGGAATCTAATGAATTGTTTTGTGTCGATCTTGAATTGGAAAAAAATTGTTGGTTATTTTAGCTTTTTTAAGGCATCATCATAGTAAGAATGCAATATTGTGCTAGCCCATTGTCGTCTACAAAGGTGTTGACATGATGTCCCTCTTTAGTATTGTTCATATATTACATCTTTCCATATTTGAGAATTTGCTTGCATATGAAAATGTTAACTCATATATTTTCTCTATTGTGTATGTGTTTGAGAAAAAATTGTGAGCCGAAATCACCTTGAAAATTGGAACATGGTTTGCATTGGGCCACGAAAAATACTAATAAAATAAAATAATATGAATAGTATTGAAGTAAATATAGACAAATTCTCTTTAAACTTGAACCTGAGTTTGTCGAGCTCCAGGTATATTACATAGCTGGGAACGTTTTTCCCATAGTTAATGTTTATGGCCGTGATTTCCTGGATTGGCGCTATCGAACTCTCATGCCCCCTATTCCGTGATATAAATATTGCACCAAAAACTTCCATGATCTACAATTTGAACCCAGATTCCTCTAAATCACAAGCCTCACTCTACCTATGATGAGTCTGTTTGGGTCCATCTGATCGCCCCTCCTTTCCATACTTATTCGATTCTTCACCTCTTGTTGTCACAGATTCATGTGTTCACAGACTCTCGTCCATCCCCACCACCTTCTCACACTTTCCAATGTAAATTGATTACGCTTTTATTATTGAAAACTCACCACACAGGTTCGAAAAGATTGGCATTAATGAGAGAAAATATCGAGGACATCTCCCATTAAAATGCATTAAACCAAGATTTACAAGAGATTATATTATCATCCTCCAATGTTCATTGTAAATACTATCAGGACACAATTACTATCACATGTTTCAATACAAACAAATATTCATCAAAGCATTAGTTTTTATCATAGGCACCCCACATGCACCTTAGTCGCCTGAACTGAGCGATATTTCAATCTACCAACTCAACCTCCCTATTATTGAATTGGCAGAGGTCAATATTATGGGATCTAATTTTTTTTTTTTGTGGATCTTGAACTCAGAAAAATTGTTTTTTACTTTAGTTTTTTAAGAAATTATACCCCTCCTTTCCATACTTAGTTGATTTGTCACCTCCTGTTGTCATAGATTCGCGGGTTCCCAGGCTCCCAAGTTCACAAAATTTTCAAAGACGTTTTCTCTCCCGTCCATCCCTGTGACCATCTCTCCCTTTCCAATGCACATTAATTATACCTTTGTTAGTGAAAACTCACCAGAAACATTGAAAATATTGGCATTAATAGGAAAAAAGGTCGAAGACATCTCCCATTAAAACGCATTAAACCAATATTTATTAGAGATTATATTATCATGCTCTAGTGTTCATTTTAAATACTATCAACATAAAATGAACGTTTTTATTACATTATGGTTGCATCTCGACAACATTTTTGTGGAGATACCTTGAATATTTTCAGGCATGAGGACCAAATTTTTTGGTGGTATAGAGCTTATGACTACTACTCGTCCCCTTCTTCCCAGAATGAATTTATCTAGACATTTGGAATTGCATGAGCAGGTTGTGTCCCTTAAGTTTTTGACTCTAAGAAGTTGGTCACCTGCTGCACCGAAAAATTATATTCCGAACTAGCGGATTATCCAGTTGTGGGACCATTCCCAAGTCCCCCTATCGCCTCAAGTATTTTGAAAGATGTTAATACCTCCCAAACCAATACTTAATTTCAAGGGAAAGGATTGCAGAGAGTTCTTAAATAAGCATGAAAATAGATTGGACCTCTTACCTGAGTTATTAGAGAACCCAATGATCGTTCCTAGGGACATGACCAAATTACAAGTTAGTGCATTTAAAAAACCCTTTCCGAGAAATTGCATGCCATTTCACCAGGATAATGGGACAATAAAGTACATCCATCATATCTCGGATGATTCTGTATATTTTATATTTTACGGTGAAGGAACAAACCATCTTTGATTTGGGCAAGTTGATTTCCATTGAAATATCTTCCTAGTTATTGCAATACACAAGGCAAAAGAAATTATTTATCTCATCTTATTTAATTTTTTCGGTAGCGCATTGTTGTCCATTCCCTAGATTGTCTCTTTGTAATAAGGTAAACTGTGAATTTGACCTAGTAACCTTCTGGTACTAGAAATTATGGAGACACAATGCCTCCCAACATTTTTATGAAGTATTTAATGATTTTGTTTTAGTTTTTCAAAGGTTGATATTTGGAAAGGATTTTCCCCAAATGTTTGACCAAGAGAGAAAGTTCCTTCATAGGAAGGGAACACTAGAAAAAATGGATAATTATAATGTTATAAAAAAAAATTGGGTCCAAAGAAAATCCTTCCTTCCTTCCATCTCACATATCTTGTACAATGTTTCTTGATGAGATACCAAGGCAGTACACCTACTGGTTTCATTTTTTCCATGAAAAGAGGAAAAGGAAATTCATCTCTCTTCCTTGGAAAGTCGTGGATTTCATATTCATGAATATGAACAAGATTGACGGTTTCACGGGCCACTTCTAGAGATTCAATTTGAAATATGCTAAAAAATTAAAAGGGTTCAACCCCGATGGTATTTTTGTAGAACACCTATTGGTTTTCGGTTTCAACGGTTCTTTCATTGACATTATCCTAAATGAAGATTAAGATAACACCTCAAGAAGTCCTTCTCATGACACCGATGAAATGGAGACAATACTCAACACCAATGAGTCGTACAAGCAAAAACGAAAAGGCCTGGGTGAAAAAAGTGCCCAATCCCCGACCGTCACATCCAAGACTACAACATATCGAAGAAGCACTCCAACGACGTACCCAATCAAGAAATCCACACACAGTTATTCAAGAGGAGGAGGAGATAAGAACCCTCCCTCCGACAAAATTGAAAGTTCTCACAAACTTCTCGTGAGCAAGAAACGAAAAACAATAGTGCAAGAACAGGAGGGACCGAGGGGAGAAATTGATATCCTCGATCTCTCCCTCGAAGATATGGAACTAGAAATTGACATTGAAAAATGTTCCTCGACGATGAAAATCTAGAGAGAACTGCTCCCCATAACCCTTAGATAGAAACAATTTGGACCGACACCTTCGACAAAGAAGAGTATTTTGCATTTTACAGCTTTGTTTTTTACAGAGAATCCAAAAAATTGGTTATTGAAAAGAGATATGTAAAGAATAAGAAAGGGAAATCTCGTTCAGAGATGAACGTATGGAACATACTCCCTTCCTATCTCTCCCATATACACCAAGCAACTAGAGATGCTCTAGACAACTCTATTAGTGGCCTTGAAGCAGAGAATGTTAGGTTAAAGGAGCGAATCAAAGAATTGGAGGGAGCTCTAATACCCCTTCCACGGTTTGCTACTCCTTTGGAAATGATCGGGCCCACTGCACCTACAGAAAAGTTAAAAGGATGAGCAAGCCTTCTCACATCATCCTGAAGCTATGTGGAAAAAAATATAAATAGAATAATGGAATTAATAACCAAATCTTGGGAGATGTCAAATAGTATGGTCTCTTTTGGCACAAGATCACCTGATTTTCATGAGTATATGCAAGCAGATTTCAATAATGAGAAAGGTTTCTACATCTGTACAGTTGTAACATTTGGTTTTAAAGTTACTGGTATGACAGGATTGAGAACAAGAGAGGAGAATCTCCCTTCCCCAGATCAAATAAACCAACTAAATGCATGCTAGAAAGAAAAGGTAAAAAACCTGAATGGTATCGTTCAAGCATGTATCCAAGCCATATATAGAAGAGACAAACTATTCAAGAAGCTAACTGAGATAGATCTAGCTGGTAGCACCAATGAAGTCCAAGACCAAAAATCGATATTCAACTCATTGTTTTTAACCAAGCAATCATTTGATGATCATGTTGAGATCTATAAAAGAATGTCATTTGAAAATTTCTATGGCATTCTTGAATATGGTGAAGATGACGTGAAAATCTACCTAGTTGGTTATTTGATTAAAAACCAAGATATTGAAGAAGCATTGGACAACCTCTCTATTGATCTAAGGCACTTGGAAAGTGAATTGTTCAATATAAAAATCTGGCATGAAATCAATGTGGCACCCATGAGGAGCTACATCGAAGAGTGGTTCAAAAAGGTTGTCGACAAGATTACCAATGAAGGGAAAAGGATGCTTGAGACGGTTCCCATAACCACCGAGGAAAGCCATAAAAGGACATCAGCAAGAAAATGACAAGGCAAGGGATACCATCATAGTAAGTCGATATTGATCACATTCTTTTTTCTTTGTCGATGTCTTCATCCAATTACTCTACCTCTTTAAATACAAAGCTTTAACTGAGGAATGACAATTTTCTCTTTCTTCTTGTTAGTTCTTCCATCATCGACTTTCTTCTTTATACAAGCTTGATTCTTGTACATATTTTCTTTATGGTCTGTGAGAGCTCCAATCCTAGTTATTATGAAAACACATCTAAATTTCAGAGAATATGTACTGAACTATATATTTTTTTACAAATTCCATGACAACTATTTTGGGAAATAATCTCAACTATATTTTGTAACCCAGTTTATCTGAATATAAAATATTTGAGGTTGTTGTATGGTGTTTTTCAATGTTTTTTTTTTTTTTTTTTTTTAAATTAACTCATTTTCTTGTACAGCTATTGATAGATGAATTCAACCTCTTTCTAAAAGAATTTAAGATGCTCTTTGATCCATAGTTAAAAATGCACGATAAGCCTCATTTTTCCTTTCCTAGTACTTTCATTTAAATAAAAGATACTCTATTGTGGCATATGCATCTTTCATTCCTTACATTTTACATGGAATAATAATTTGTGACAGGACATACTTTTGTAGTGCCCACTCTATACTTAAGAAAAAAATGGGTACGCCCCTCTTGCTTTCATTCTTCGGGGCCCCAGAAATAGAGTCAATGAATGATGCTATTTCAACATGGAAACTCAGGTGTTGATGTCATGTTCCTATTTAATTTTGTTCATATATTACATCTTCTTATATTTTAGAATATGCTTCCATATAAAAAATGTTAAGTTATATATATTTTTTTCTATTTCTTATGGGTTTGTGCAAAATTTGTGAGCCGAAAACACCCTTCAAATTGGAATATGTTTACATTTGGAAAACAAATAATTTATTAAGATACATTAATATGAATACAATTGAAATAAATATAAACAAAATCTCTTTCAACTTGAACCTGAATTTCTAGAGCTCCAAAATTTGTGAGCCGAAAACACCCTTCAAATTGGAACATGGTTTACATTTGGACCAGAAATAATCTATTAACATAAATTAATATGAATACTATTGAAATAAATATAAAAAAATTCTCTTTAAACTTGAACCTGACATAGTCACATTTCTATGATCGCGGGTTCCTAGGTTAGTACACTAACAGATCCTCATCTCCATCTATATTGTCACATCATGAGCCTGACCGACCGTCATCCCTTTCAATACTTAGCCATCTATCTGACCATGGGGTCTCGAATTAGCACTATAAAATTATTATTCCCCATGTTCTGTGATATACATCTTGCACCCAAAACTTCTATGATTTACAATTCAACCCTAGACTCTTGGAACTCGCAAGATTCATTATACCCGGGTTCAAAAAAAATTCAAACCATTTATCGCTCCCTTCCATCCCCGCCACATTCCCGATCTTTTGAATGCAAATTCATTATGCTTTTACTAGTGACAACTCACCACACAAGTTCTCTTATTGGCATTAATAAGAGAAAATTGCATTCCACGATTTACAAGAGTCCGACCAACCATCATTTCTTTTCATACTTAGCTAATTTTATGGCCACCAGTTCCTGGGTTGACGATATTGAACTCTCATTCCCCATGTTCTGTGATATACATCTTGCACCCAAAACTTCTATGATCTACAATTCCATACTTAGCCAATTTTATTGCCGTCGGTTCCCGGGTTGGCACCATCGAACTCTCATTCCCCATGTTTTGTGATATACATCTTGCACCCAAAACTTCTCTGATCTACAATTCCATGATATACATATTGCACGCAAAACTTTCATGATTTACAATTCCTCGAGATCACAATCTTCACTATACCCGAGTTCACAAAAGTTCCAAATCATTTATCACTCCCTTCCATCCCTTCCACCTTCACGCCCTTCCCAATTCACATTGATTATGCTTTTACTAGTGACAACTCATCACACAGGTTCGAAAAAATTTGCATTAATAAGCAAAAACATCGAGGACATTTCCCATCAATACCCATTAAACTGCGATTTATAGGAGTCCGACCAACCACCCTTCCTTTCTATACTTAGCCAATTTTATGGCCGTGGGTTCTCGGGTTGGCGCTATTGAACTCTCTTTCCCCTTTTTCTTTGATATATGTCTTTCACCCAGAACTTTCGTAATCTACAATTCCACCCTACACTCCTCGAACTCACAAGATTCACTCTACTCGGGTTCACAAAAAGTTTCAAAGCATTTATCACTCCCTTCCATCCCTACCACCTTCTCTACCTTCCCAGTGCACATTAATTATGCTTCAATTAGTGACAACTCACCACACAAGTTCGAAAGGATTAGCATTAATAAGAAAAAATCTCAAGGACATCTCCCATCAAAATGCATTAAATCGTGATTTATGTGAAAACATTGAGGACATCTCCCATTAATATGCATTAAACCTCTATTTATAGGAGTCCAACCAACCATTTCTCCTTTCCATACTTGGCCAATTTTATGGTCACGGGTTCCCGGGTTGGCGCTATCTAACTCTCATTCCCCATGTTCCGTGATATACATCTTGCAGCCAAAACTTCTGTGATCTACAATTCCAGTCTGCACTCCTTGAACTCGAAAGATTCACTCTACCTGGGTTCAAAAAAAAATTCAAAGCATTTATCGCTCCCTTCCATCCCCGCCACCTTCGTTCCCTTTCCCAATGCACATTAATTATGCTTTGATTAGTGACAAGTCACCACAAAGGTTTGAACGGATTGACATTAATAAGCGAAAACTGCGAGGACATCTCCCATTAAAACACATTAAGCCACAATTTACGCGAAAACCGTCAAGGACATCTCCCATTAATACACATTAAACTGTGATTTAGGGGAGTCTGACCAACCATTGTTCCTTTTCATACTTAGCCTATTTTATGGGAGCGGGTTTCCAGGTTGGCTCTATCGAACTCTCATTCCCCGTGTTCTGTGAAATACATATTGCACCCAAAAATTTCATGATCTACAATTCCACCCCGCACTCCTCGAACTCCCAAGCTTCACTCTACCCGGGTTAACAAAAATTTTCAAAGAATTTATGGCTCCCTTCCATCCCTGCCACCTTCATGCCCTTTCCCAATGCACATTTATTATTCTTTGATTAGTGACAATTCACCACGCTGTTTATAAAGGATTGGCATTAGTAAGTGAAAACCTCAAGGACATCTCCCATTAAAACGCATTAAATTGTGATTTACGCGAAAACCTCGAGGACATATCCCATTAATATGCATTAAATTGTGGTTTACGGGAGTCTAATCGATCGTCGTTTCTTTCCATACTTAGCCAATTTTATGGTTGTGGGTTCTCGGATTGGCTTCATCGAGCTCTCATTCCCCATGTTCTATGATATACATATTGCACCCAAAAATTCTGTGATCTACAATTCCACCCCACACTCCTTGAACTCGCAAGCTTTACTTTACCCGAGTTCACAAAAAGTTTCAAAGAATTTATCACTCCTTTCCATCCCCGCCACCTTCGTTCCCTTCCCATTGCACATTAATTATGCTTTGATTAATAACAATTCACCACACAAGTTCAAAAGGGTGATTTACGGGGGTCCAACCGACCTCCATTCCTTTCCATACTTAGCCAATTTTATGTTCGCGGGTTCCTGGGTTGGCTCTATCGAACTTTGATTCCCCATGTTTCGTCACATACATATTGCACCCAAAACTTTTGTGATCTTCAATTCCACCCCGCACTCCTCAAACTCGCAAGCTTCACTCTACCCAGGTTCACAAAAAGTTTCAAAGCATTTATCTCTTCCTCCGATCCCTGCCACCTTCGTGCCCTTCCCAATGCATATTAATTATTCTTTGATTAATGAAAACTCACCACACAAGTTCGAAAGGATTGGCATTAATAAGCGAAAACCTTGAGAAAAACTCTCATTAAAACACATTAAACCGCAATTTACGCGAGATTATATTATCAAATATCTTATTCACATGTTACGTTTCATATTACTTTATGGGAAGATTCCATTTCATATTAATTACTTTGTTCTTGACATGTATTTCTGGGTAGATTCTTTTTCAATAACTGTAAATTAAGATATAAGTTATATCTTAAATTAGTATTCAATGTAATTTCAATGTAGGTTTTAATATTTACAATTTTCTTATCATTT
>JZKD02S1644143.1:379681-422915 GCA_000966675.3 Picea glauca
TATTAATAATATTTATTATCTTAAGAATATAATTTAAAATTTTAATTCATAGTAACATATAAATGCCAATAGTTATCAATCATATTTATCATTTTAAGAATAAATTAAAATTTTAAATAAATATATAATATTAACTTTTTTTAATTTATTTAAATGACAATAGTTATCAAACATATTTATTATCTTAAGAATAAATTAAAATTTTAAATAAATATATAATATTAACTTTTTTAAAATTTATTTAAAGGCGAATAATGGATTTTTCAAAATATCAAATGACCCATTAGTATTCTGCATAGCACGCATCATGTGCTATGCACATACCATACATAGCATAGGATGCCATCATTGGCGCGACATATTATCGTTGTCATATGTGCATATGGCATTGGCATCATGGCATATTACCGTTGTAATTTCTACACGTTGGTGAATAGTGGGACAGGCTGGTCAGATGTGAACCGTTAACTACACGACGCAAAATGAAATTCTGAGTTACCGCAAAGATTTCGTAATGAACGGTTAACTGCACGACGGGAAAATGAAATTATGAGTTTACCGCAAAGATTTCGTTCACCCTTTACGTGATCGCCGATCATCTAGCTTCTCAGAGATTTGTTTCCCGTCTGTAATTTTTTTTAAAGAGTGTGAACAACAAGCCGCCAATGGCTTCCACAGACCTGTGAAAAAAAAAATCCCGGACTCGAAAACAAATCATCAAAGAGAATGGAAAATTTGAATCTCTTGTTTTCATCAACCACCCGGGTTGTGTGTAATTTGTGACAACCGGATTCGTCTGTATTTCAAGTAGCCATTAGAAAAGGGCATATTTTCACCCAGTTTGAATAAAACTATGAAATATTTGGAGAAATAAATCAGTGAGGAAAACGATGAAGCAATATAAAAGTTCCTAGTTAGCAGTCAAGGATATTTGTTTTATCAAAATTCAATGAAAACTGAAATCTGAAGGGATACTTAGTAACTTATCATACCACTATCACATAACTATAAATATAAAAACATTTTTAGTTATAAAGGTATAAATGGCCTATTAACCACCATGCATTTTCCAGTGTAATCTCTACCTATTTATATACAGTAGGATATATTTAATTGATATTCAAGTTATATTGTTAGAACAAGATTTTCTTCACCCTATGCAAGATTGCATAGAGGGCCTTAGTCCATTACCCCATGCACGCTTATTTTCCCTAATTGATAAATCCAGAGACAAAAATAAATATTTTTCTTCTTGTATGTTGGTTGCTCTATTATAGCCCGTGTACATTGGGATTTGTGCCAGAAAATCAAAATTTAGTGTCGGGTTTCCATGTCACGATAGAAGATCTCTGATCTTTGACCTTCCATATACTATAAACGTTCTAACTCGGCCCTTCAGCTGCATTTTGAAGGATATAAAGAAGCCAATTTTGAGCTATGGAAAAGAAGAGAGAATTCAACTTTGAGAGCAAATTTACTCTCGAGAAATTATTACTTCATTATTGAGTCTGCATCCCTTTGTCCTTTAATTCTGAACATAGTGTTCATCCCCCAAAATCTTCCCTTATTGATGGAGAACCTCTTTGTCTCCTTTGTATGAGCTTGACTTCGGTGGAGGCTCAATTGGAAGGAACTCGGTTTCTTGGTTCTGAACTGTGCCGACATGGAAGTCTGTAACAGTTTCACTCTTGCTGATCATTTATTAATAGAAATACTCCTTTCCGGTCCAATCGATATCTTGCAAATATATGAATTGTTATCCATGGGCATGTTTGTTTTGTATATTAATGGATATGCTGTCTAATGTGCCAACCTTTTATATTATCACTATGTACTTGCTCTGCTTGTTTGTTGAGAACTTGTTGCAGGTATAAAGCTTTGAGTCGAAGTGCTCAATGGTGGGAAGCATCAAAAGTTTGGATGAGGTAGGCCTCTCTTTTACCTTGCATGCACATTGGTTTATATATCATATGTTGGAATTGAGTTTGTTTTTGTAGTCATACCTGTCTGAACACAGTGTTCATCCCCCAAGCTCTTCCCTTATTGATGGAGAACCTCTTTGTCTCCTTTATATGAGCTTGACTTCAGTGGAGGCCCAATTGGAAGGAACTCAGTTTTTTGGTTTTGAACTGTGCCAACATGGAAGTCTGTAACAGTTTCACTCCTACTGATCATTTATTAATAGAAATACTCCTTTCTTGTCCAATCGATATCTTGCAAATATATGAATTGTTATCCATGGGCATGTTTGTTTTGTATATTAATGGATATGCTATCTAATGTGCCAACCTTTTATATTATCACTATGTACTTTCTCTACTTGTTTGTTGAGAACTTGTTGCAGGTATAAAGCTTTGGGTCGAAGTGCTCAACGGTGGGAAGCATCAAACGTTTGGACAAGGTAGGCCTCTCTCTTACCTTGCATGCACATTGGTTTATATATCATATGTTGGAATTGCATTCATTTTTGTAGTCATACCTGTCTGTTGTGGTTCACCCTAGCCATAGAGAGATTTTCCTCGTAACAGAATTGGCGACTCCACTAGGGAGAATCTTCTTTCTTAGGGTTTGAAGTAATTTTCTCCTTAGATTGCTCTCG
Source organism: Picea glauca (assembly GCA_000966675.3). Classification (NCBI taxonomy): domain Eukaryota; kingdom Viridiplantae; phylum Streptophyta; class Pinopsida; order Pinales; family Pinaceae; genus Picea; species Picea glauca. The sequence goes on from JZKD02S1644143.1 coordinate 382,281, forward strand.
TTTCTATTGTGGTTCTTGTCGTGCCATTGCTTGACAACTCCTGTTCACTCTGGGTCTAAGTTTTCAGCCTTTCTCCCTTGCCTAGCCTTGTTTCAAAGCATATGCACTCCTTTTTGCTTGACAGTTGCATACATACGCGGGTTGTCTCACTGCAAGATGCGTATATATGCATTGTTTTCCCAAACAGACACGTACACTCTTTTCCTTACCTTTTTTTATTGGTCTGGTGTTTGTTGGGTGGGATTTGATGCTTGCTGAGGCTTCTTAGGTATCTGTAGTGCCTGTTGAGTGCATGTGGGATGACATGAAACCCTCTTTTTGTTGAATTTTTGGGCGAAGTTTTTCTCTTCATCTTTTCATATTATTGTCCTTGTACATTGGGCTACGTGTTTCATTGCTTGATATCATGCTTGAGTTATCTCTTTTTTATACACAATAGGTCTATATATCAAGTCACTTTTTCAGTCCATGCATTTTCAATTTTTGATATATTGAAAATACAAAAAAGAAATAGGCATTTTGCATTGCTCGACATTTTTGTTTTTGAATCTCTATCATTATCTTAGTGCATATAGTGAAAGATTGCATTTTGACTTCTGAATCACAGATTTGAATTTGAAAATTGCATTGTTTTTAAGAGCATATCATTCATCAAAAGTTAAAGTTAGGACTTTGCATTACTTTCATATTTATTTTTCTTGCAGAGTCATAACACCATTGGTTTCATCACCACATCAATTTTTGAGTAATCATGGCCATAAAATCAACTCTATAATTTAAAATTTATTAGTAACGATTTTATTTTCTAGGGTGCACGAACTAGCCTAGGATTTAGTTCCTTGGAATAGAATTTTGTGAGTAAACTTCTCCAAGACAATTAAATCAACATATGTGTATGAGTCAGGGAGTAGAGAAATCCATTGTATAATTGGTAAGATCAGAAGGCTTCGCTCACACCATAGTTAATCACGAGGTCGTGTGAAGTTGGTTGAAGGGATATCCCCCGGATACTCGTCTAGCGTTAGAGATATTTTTGTGGATTTATTCGTATTTGGGGATCTTGCTAGTGCTCATACCTCTATGAGAGGCAGTGCTTTCAAGGTTTCAGGATTTATTACCCTGCCCATATGGTGATCTAGACTTACGTCTGCTCAGATGTGCATTGATTATACAGTGGTAGTTGCTTCACTTAGGTATCTCATTGGTTACTTGCAGGGGTTATTTTGCAGGTACCCTGGGTCAGATAAGGGTTAGACAACACACAACCTTTATGGAGGATTACCTCTCCGGGGGGATCTGACTGACTAGTTGTTAATCCCACGAGGGCCCTTATAATTGATTTTGTTACCTCCGATCTTTAGCAGGGAGTCTCAGGTCCCTCTTGGACAAGACATACCTTCTTTAGGGAGGGAGGCCACTCAGCCACTTTAGCCCGTTTGTATGCATTTTTTCCATTTGACTTTTGGTGTGCTCTTTGCTTACTATTTGGCCTTAGGATATATTCTTTATTTGTAAAGTCTTAAGTCATCACGGAGTCAGACCAACTGCCCCACCAGTCCTGTCACTGGTTACAGTTACCAATGGATTTCATGTCCTTGCCTTCTAAAAGGCGTAGAGTCATTATACATGGTACACACACATCCATTGTTCAGACTTGTGATTCTACAAGGATGAGTACTGAACCTGGTCTTCATAATTCTAGGATCCCTTAGACTCCCATAACTACTATAAATAATGGCACCCCTTCAACTCCTGCAACCTCCATGGTCTTGGTGTCGGAGGTACCTGTCATTACAATGGCCCAACCTATAGTTAATTCTCATTCTACCGCCTCAAACCCCTTTGAGTCTCTTGGCCACTCACCAGGATACAATGTTCAATCCATCCCTATGTCTTCTATTCCATTTTCTTATGGTATGCCTAACTTCACCTCTCAATTTCCGAACTCCATCCCAACTGTTGGCCCTAATGTTAACATTGGGCTTGGGGGAAATACACCTCCTTAAACTCCTTTTTCATTTGGTGGATCTCAAATCCCTCAAATGAATCCTAATATGGAAGGTATGTCTGTTTTTAACCATGGTTCCAATCCTTGTACTTGTAGGTGGAATAGTCAACTTGGCGGACAAGCTTTGGCTCAAGTTTCGTCCTACAATCCTACCTCCTTGGCACATATTCCGGCCAATACATTTGGCATGAAAAAACTACCTCTCTCCTCTAGTTTCCAACATAAGGGAGGTCGGTTCACACTTTGGGAAACCCCCAACCTGGATCTAATCCAACTAGGGGCAATTTCTATAATCCTCAATAGAACATTCTAGCTGGAATGATGCCCAACCAACCTTATATGAATCAGCCAGGAGGAGGGCCTTGTAATGCTAGAAAGGGCCATGGTGTTTACCAAAACCCTAGATGGCCTTCAAATCCACAAGTGCAATCTTTTCTGGGAGGTTGGGGCCAGATGTCACAACCCTATCTCCCTTTTCTGGCCACGCTTAATTTGTCAGATTTTTCTGAGTTAATGAATGACCTTGTGATTCACCTTCCCACATGGCCCCCAGTCACCACAAAACTTCCTTCTGACATCCCAAAGTTCAAGGGTAAGAATGGAGAGGATCTCGGTGATCATGTCACTACTTTTCACCTTTGGTGCTCATCAAACTACCCTAATAATGATTCTATTCATTTGAGATTATTTCAATGCACCCTCATTGGAGTTGCTGCAAAATGGTATATTGAGCTACCCAAAGGGGCATATGGGACTTTTAGTCAGTTGGTAATGGTCTTTCTTAAAACCACTTATAGTTGCCTATTCATTACAATGTTGGCTTAGAATTGTAGTCAAATTTACGCCAGGATACCACTACTCATATCTCGGACCATATCCAGGAGTGGTGTAGATGGAAGAGATTGATTAAGACCTCTATAACCCCGACCTTTCTTTTATAATGGTTTATTAAGTATTTATATGCTCCTATCTCGAAGGATGTTGCTACTTATTAGGTGACCACTGATGAGTAAGCGATCTTTAGGGCACAACAATTAGATTTGATTTATGCTCAGTCTAGGATGTTATACCAGCTTCTTCCTAATGCACCATGATCTACTTATGACCCTAGGAAAAATCTCAGACCTCATTCCGACGACATCGTAGGTTCCGCCAATGTAAAGTATTTAGAATCAATGACAAACCAGTTGAAAGAGTTGTGTTTAAGCAAATTTTCAAGAGGGCCAGCTTCGTTTGTGTCTTCCAACCCCACTCAGTCGGTGGATGTACACTCCATGCAATCGTCGACCAACCCGAATGGTGACCAACAACTAGGAGGGAATAAGAATAAAGGATGCAATAACTATAAGGGTGGAAAAAATGATAATAAACCCAAGGGAAATAATAATAATGAGAAGACAAGTAGTAATGCTGGAGAGGGAAAACGAGAAAAACGTAAGGTGAATTTTCCCTGTAAACTTTGCAATGAAGATCACCTTACACATTTATTCCCCAAACTTGCAGAAGCTACGAGGTTATTAGCTCAATCGCTCGTTGTGCTGACAAATTCAATCCCACATAATCAACACTTAACCTTGAGCTCCTCAAATGTCTAAAATGTGGTTGGTGGAGGTCAAAACTAGCAGCCACAAGATGGCGTCAATCTATGTATCAATATGGTCGATGCAAAAATCAATGTAGCCACTCGATCTCGAGACTATAGTTCTAAACAAACTATTCCTTGTCTAGAATCTCCTCCTCTTCCTCTGTAGTTGAATTTTCATATTGAGAAACCAGATCCATTGCCTCGTATCCCAAAAGGAGTACTCAAGCACTCTACACGTAATAGAGCCACTCAGAACTACTCCATTTTTTAGGACCTGGCTCAAACCTCTTCCGTAATGTTGTCTTTGGAGGTACTCTAGGCGTGTCCTTCACAGAGGAATGCCTTACTCTCTGCTCTATGAGCTCTAGAACCCAGTGGCTCAAAGGTTATCAAGTTTGATGTCACATATGTTAAGCCTCACTTGACTTACCATGTGGCCTTATAAATCCATGTGGATAATTCAAAGTATACCATCAAACGTCCAGTTGTTGATGAAGGCACTGCTATGTGTGTGATGTCCCTAGTCTATTGCAAAGCTCTCGGTTCTCTGACCCTTTCCAATTCATTGAACATGTTGACCACTTTCGATGATCATTCCTTCCACCCTCATGGTATTCTCCCTGCCTTGCTAGTTCAGTTAGGTGGGAAGATGGTAGAGGTGAAAGTGAAGGTAGTTGATGCGCCTCTTGATTATAACTTGTTACTAGGTCGCAATTGGAATTATTATATGAGTGTCGTCGTGTCGTCTCTCTTTCGTACTCTTTTCTTTCCACATGAAGGGAATATTGTGATGATCGATCAATTATCCTTTGCGTGCTCTATTCCTAATGCATCTCTTGGACAGTCGATCTCGGTGTTCGACAATTCTCAGCCGACAACTGAGAATATCGGTGTCAGAATGTATCCTTCCCTTATGGGTACTTTTGACTTCTCAACACCAAACCATCACATTTATGCCATGTCCATTAGGCTCATCTCGACTGGGAGGTCCATTCCTTTCCGCACATCTTATTTTAATGATCTATGGACCCTACCTTCCCCGACTTCATCTTGTGAAGGTCAGTCGTATGTTGGGATTCCCATGCCACTATTGATAGCAGATATTGCATATCAGGTTGTTCTTGACTCTTCTGTCAATCCTGATTCTCTTCCCTCATCGACGGACGAGGAGGATCCTATGTTCAAGATCATATGGGCCACCTCATTGTCTTGTTCACATGATTTCCTTGATGGGACTTTGGCTTCGGACGAATCCATCATCAAAGCCATGAGTGGTTTCGACAAACCATGAGATGATCTACATCACCTCTCTTAGTTTCTCCCAGATCTTGAAAGAATCGAACAAGACAAATTTCTATCTACTTTGAGTGAGATAGTCAGTCACACCCTAGTTCCACTTGATATGCACAAAATTTATGACGAAGTAAATATGGAGAAAATGTATCCTACCATCAAGATCGACATCTCTCGTACCCCTGGTAAGGTTGAAAATGTAAATATCTGTGCCATGGATGATTTTAAGGGATAAATTTCGCTCGTGGGATAGTTTTCCAAGCTTTTTCCCAAAAACATATTCACTATTCTAAAAATAATTCGCCCAAATTATACAAAATAAAATTATTTTACCTTAAAAATTTCCAAAATTTTATACAAACTATATAAAATCCTTATAAATTTGAATACTTTTATAAAAATATTGCCAAACATGTATAGTTGTCATATGAACGATTAGTAAGATTCGCCAAGGTTTCTACGTTTTAAAAGAAATTTCCATCGTTAAAATCATCCCTGATCGGTGCAGATTGTTCACCAGAAGAAATTCTGATCTACACTGAGCTCTTCAAGGAATTATGAGATGTATTTTCTTGGTCCTCTGAAGAGATGCCAGGTATCAACCCTCGTATTGTCAAACATGCAATTAAAATGTATGCGGATGCTAAACTTGTTCGACAATGTCTTAGAGTTGTCAAGCCTCGAAAGGTCCTTGCTATTAAGGTAGAGGTGGAGAAGCTACTGAAAGCTGGCTTCATCTACCTGCTTCCTTTAATCAAATGGGTATCCAACCCCGCTCCTGTAGATAAGAAGCAAGGAACTATCCGCGTATGTATGGATTTTCGTTACCTGAACAAGGCTTGTCCTAAAGATAACTTTCCCACACCTTTCATCGATCAGATTCTCGACGAGTGTGCGAGAAGTGAAGTATTTTCCCTTATGTACATATTTTCAAGATATAATCAAATTCAAATTAAACCCAAGGATCAACAAAAGACAGAATTTATTTGTCCTTGGGGTACTTTTGCATACCAGAATATGCCTTTCGACCTTAAAAACATCAAAGAAACCTTTTAGTGTGCCATGAATTTCGCCTTTCACAATATTAAACACATATTTGAAGCTTGCATTGATGATATTGTTGCTCACTCTTGCAAGAGAGCGGATCACGTTACTCACGTTCATCTTGTTTTCGAAAGATGTCATTATTACATAATCATATTAAACCCTCTCAAGTGCATCTTTTGTGTTAAGTCTGGTCGTCTTTTAGGTTTTATAGTTTCTGAGATTGGGATCATGGTAGATCCACTTAAGGTTGAGGCCATACTTCGGTTTCCTCCCACGCACACAATTAGACAACTTCAGGGTCTATAGGGGAAAGCTAACTTTCTTCGTAGGTTTATAGTGAACTATGCGACTATCACTAAAGGTTTCATGCATCTGTTGAAGAAGGACACCCCTTTTATTTGGGATGAGCGAGCCGAGGAGTCCTTCGATGCTTTGAAGAAATCTTTTGTGTTGGCGCCTCTACTAAAGCCTCTTGACTACAATAGAGATTACTTGCTTTATATTGCCACATCCGAGGACATGATTGGTATGGTTTTGGTTCAGGAGGATGATGAGTTCCATGAGCACTTCATTGACTCTCTTAGTCGAACTTTGCTTGGTCATGAACTTAAATATACTCACATTGAAAAGTGAGATTTGGTTGTCATTCACGCAGTCCAAATTTATGCCATTATATATTACTTTGTAAGACTACGGTGATTGTTGATGTCAATCCATTTCAATACGTCCTTAACCAACGTATCATAGGGGGAAAATAGAATAAATGGATTGTCATTTTATAGGATTTTGATCTCAATTTCTCTTTCCCAAAATCCAAGAAATACCTAGTATTTGCAGAGTTAATATATGATTTCCCATGATTAGACAAGGACGTTATCCATGTTGATTAGTTTGTGGATGAACACATATTTCTTATCTCTTCGTCTAACCCATGGTATGGAGACATTGTTCTCTATCTATAGACTTTGAAGTTCCCTCAAAACCTCTCATGATATGATCGATGAAGTATAAGATACCAAGCTAATAAATATACTATCATCGGTGACACCTTGTATCGCCGAGGAAGAGACTATAGCTTGCATCGTTGTTTAACTCATGGAGAATTTGATCCTGTACTAAAAAATTTCCACAGTGGGGCTTGTGGTGGTTATCTATCTAGGCTTGTGACAACCTGAAAAAAATTGCGAGCCAGTTATTTCTGGCCTACTATATTTAAGGATTGTATTGAATCATTTAAGAAGTGTCACCCCTGCTAGGTGTTCACTTGGAAAATGCTCTCGCATCCATCCCCCCTTCATCTAGTCATTATCGTTGGTCCCTTCACCAAGTGGGGGGTATATTTCATTGATTACAACCCAACTTCGGCTGGGGGGCATCAACACATTATTGTGGTCGTTGACTACTTTACTAAGTAGGTCGAGGCTATGCCTACAGTTAAATCCAATGGGAAGACTACAACCTTCTTCGTATTCAATCAAATTATCGCTCGATTCGGTATCTCGAGTGAGATTGTCACTGACCATGGCAGTCGCTTTCAGAAAGAGATGATGGATGAACTAGCAACTAAGATGGGGTTTAAACATGTTCATTCTTCTCCTTATTATCCCTAGGAAAATGGGCAAGTAGAGGTCGTCAACAAGTCTCTCAAGACCATTTTGTAAAAAACTGTCAGTGAGAGTAAATCTGACTGACACATCATGCTATACCCTGCACTCTGGGCATACCGAACCTCAGTCAAGACTTCCACTAGATTTTCCCCTTTTCAGTTAGTACACAGTGTGGATTCAATATTACCCACTGAATGCAAAATCCCTTCTCTTAAGTTGGCAGTTGTGCTCCTATCTGACACTTCTGATCTCGAGCGACGCCTTGTATACCTAGAGATTCTTGATGAGAAACGTAGAGATGCCTCTATGGCTATCAAGGAAAACAAACAACATGTCAAGGTCTAGTATGATAAGTCTGTTTGTCCTCGGTTGTACGCTGAAGGTGACTTGGTCCTCTTGTATGATCAAGCTAAAGAACTATTGGGGGTAGGAAAGTTTAAACCCATGTGGCACAGTCCTTACATCGTGCGACATGTTCTAGAAAAAGGGGCTTATGAGTTAGAATATTATGAAGGGAATAATTTGGTCGAGCCCAGAAATGTACTCCACTTGAAAACATACTACGCTTGAGCCCTAGGCTTGAGAAAAACTCTTTGTATACTAATGTAATTTAGTGTATATATCTCTTTTCTTTTTCATCTTCGTGTTGCTTATCGAGTTTTCACTTGCTTGAAAGATGTCAACAGATTCGTCAACCTACTTAGGATTCACAGATGAGGCCAGTCATCACACACGGAACTTGGCTTCCACCGCTTGGGTGGTTTACTCACCCGAGGGTTTACTGGTGTCTTTAGGAGGAATATACCTAGGGCCATCCACTAATAATGTGGCTGAATATAGAGTTTTTATAGAAATTTTACGTGATTCTATCTCACATGGAATTCACTCACTAGAAGTTCACCTAGATTCCCAGTTAGTAGTACATCAGTTGAATGGTCATTACCACATGCATGATCCTACTTTACTCTGACGATTCCTACTGGTACGTCTTTTAGAACGACAATTTGATTTTATTACATATTATCATATTCCTAGGAGTTCTAATCATGTATCTGATGCTTATGCTAATTTTATTTTAGATTGACATTTGTCACATAATTAAAAGCAAAGAAAACCATCTAACCAATGTACACATTATAAAATATAAGCAAAGTCCAAGATCTTTTTTATATATTTAAAAATATATATGGTGTTTATAGTACAAAATGGGGCTAACACCCTCAATATACATATATAGCCAATATCATAATATCCCACGACATCTATGCATGTGGCGTAGTATTTGTATCATGGTAGAAAACCACGGTGTTTGCGAGATGTCGAAAGAGTTGTACCCATGCCCTGGTTACACCAACCACCTGTCGTTGCATGGATTCAGGGAGATTGTCTGCCTAAACCATGGGTATCTTGTGAGTCAAACGCAACAGTTTTCCCTACACATTTTGTAGCACCCTCTCAGCCTCTCCTCTCGCCACTTCGTCTCCCCGGTTCCTCTATCAGTGTCAAGGGAAACCCTTTGGTTGTTGTGGACCCACATCTGCGACACACACATATCTAATCAATACTTAAGAACCATCCAAAAATATTTTTGTCCTAATTATACAAAAATACAAAAAAATGAAATATGTAAAAAACGTTTTGACATACCTATGTCACCATAAGAGGCCCCTGGTGGAAGTGGCATGTTTGGATCTCCTCTAAAGTCGATCCCCTCATAATGATATTCATCCAGAGAGATGACCTGTCGCCACCACCAGTAGAAAAAATCCTCATTGTAGGGTGTAGGCACCCTACCTCCTCCCTGCCACCTCATCACCTCAGTCCACCGTGCCATGGATGGATCGCAAGGTCCTCTCGAGAGAATCTCAACTCTAGGTCCCAAACCTGGAACATGCTCGAAAACAAAACTGCACAATATGGAGGAAAACCCCAAATTCCTTTTACCACCATTCTTGCATGCCATCAATTGGCTCTTCATATTGTCTAGTAGTGAGGTACACCAGTTGTACACTGTGGGTCTCGCACACTACAACGCATAGAACATGAGTGACCTCGATGCCTGGTGCAATGAAGTCGAACGTGTGATCCTAGTCAAAACGAGGACAATGATTTTCATACTGAGGTTGTTTATTGCCCATATAGGGAGTTGACTCCCTACCTTAGGAGTCCTAGCTACATAGTGGGCGTCGATATATTCTTATATCTTAATCCCACTTCCTTCTCCCTGCGACTTGAGGTTCACAACCTCCCCTAGACATGATAGACCAGTCATAAATTATATGTCTTCAACTTCAATTCTCAATGGTTACCCATCGAGAATGAAGCTCTCACTATTAGGGTCCCAGTAACCCACCAACATGTCCAACAACCTCACCTGGGATCTCATCCCTTTGAGTGCCCAAAAATTATACAAACCACATCATTTTAAGGCCATTTGGGCCCCCGGATCTCGATCTACAGTGGCACAAACCTTCTCATGTTTCCTTTCTCACCATTCAAGCAACATCCTGTCAAAGACAAACAAAATTTTGAGTTAGAACCCTTCATTTTGGCCATTTGTGCACCTGTGTGCGACTTCCTTTTCCCACAGTCACATGTAGGGCTCAATATACGTAGCATGTGGTTCACACTGGCGCGTATACCTCATCATATATGCGACCTAAACAAATCCATCCCGCGTACACCAATATCTATGATTTGCGCTTTAAATAACTAAAAATTTAAAACCTAATTCAAAAATTCAATGCATTAAAATTGAAGAGGAAGAGATCAATAATTACCTGATCTAGACAGCTCATGATTTCGTTGTCGGATGCTCCCCCAATCATTATTTGAATATTGGAGGAAATTTGTTCCAATTTGCACTAGTTGGGTAAAGAATCAAAATGGTATAGTAATTTTTTATTTTATTACTATTTATAAATCATTTTTACCCACTTTATATAGTTTAAACCATTTTTTCACCTAATGGACTAATACAAAAGTGGATCTAGTTGGCTTTTGTATTTTTAACCTGAGATTCTTGTAGATTTCAGTACTTTGTCAATCCTTCGTCACCTTAGGCAGGTATATTTATTACCTAGCATATAGGGTAGGTATCCATTCCATTATGCATTTTTGCATTATCCTATAACTATCTCTTTTTATGCTCTAGGTACAAACCCATTTGTTACGACACTGAACCTTCCATCTGCTATAAAGTTGTGTCGTTATCAGGTGGTAGAGACTTACCAAACATGGGTGCCCTAGTTAGATCGCTTGCTGCATTGGTTCCCATGTAGATATTTTTTCATCAGGACCGGGAATCCCTCACATCTCATACTTCACTTTATGTTGAGCCTCATTTCTCATTCATACACATGCAACCTTTTACCCCGTGGACTCCCAAATGAGTTTAATTTAATCTCTTTTCCATCTCATCTTTAAAAATAGAAAATATTTCCAAGTGATTTGTCCCCTTCACACTCGTTAAATTGGATTTGAAATATCATGAGTCTTAGTTAAGTTCTTTTCTGACTCGTTATCAAAAATAGAAAAGATCATCGAGTGAACTTGTCATTTTCACACTCGTAAGTTGGATTTGAAAAGATGTCTACTTGGCACAAGTTTATCTCTTTTTCACACCAAGTAGACTAAAATACATTAAAAAGGACATTTCCTGGTGTTAAATTGTGATTGCATCTCATGCCCCTGCTTGCAGTATTGAGCCTATAGTCAGTTCTCGCTTTGCGTTATAAACCGTTTTCCTTAGCAGTTTTTCATCCTTAGCCAAGTAGACCCTTGTTTTTATCCTTCACAATTTGACACCCTATACCTAGGAGGGAACATCCCCTGAGTGTCCATCTCTCGCATGCACTTCCCTGCATTGAGCATAGTTACGTTACACTACTGGAACTAGTTTTTCTTACTTGTGACACTCATTTCCTCTTGTGTATCATAGCATTAGTTTGTTATGAAAAGACAAAAATATGCGAGTGGGAAGGGAATATTATCTTATATCGACAGTAGTCATGTCACCTTTGAACAAAGCACAAATTTATCTGAGTCATTTCATCATAATGTTGGGTTTAGCATGGCCTTAAGAAGTTGAGCTCCTTATAGATTCTTCTCTACCGACTGGTTACTCTTCCAGTCCCTACATATAACTTCATTGATGCCTCCTGCATATCATGATTTTATCATTTGGTCTATGCTGCCAGAGTCCACCATATGTCTCATGCTCTTGTTCAAAGGAAGTCTATCAACCTATGTCGGCCACTCCTCAGAAATGTTGACTTCACATGTCGGCCATACCATCAGTTTGTCTCAGAATCATATGATACTTTAGTCCTATCATGCACCGTGGCCCTACTTTCATCATTTGTAGGTAACCTTGAACCTCGATGGAAAGACATCTATTCACACATTGGGATTTGTGTAGTGTCTTGGATGCCATTAGCTTTATTGGTGACTTCCTCGCCTTTGTCAACAATTTTCATCATTGGTTTTTATTCAGATGGTCTTTTTCATGTACACTTGCACTTGGCACATGCGAAATACACATAAAGTAGATGGTTAATGAACTTGTTCTTCATGCGACTTACACCAAATCATGAAGCTCTTGCTTTGAACGTTGTGCTGACTGATGAGAGATTCCTTAATACTCTCCTTTCAGCAGGTCTCTTTCCATCGACATCAGCCCATTATCTAGAAGTGAGACTTAGAGTCTTATGAATACCTTGAGGCTTGCAGTCATTAATGGCAGGCTCTCTCACCATCGACAGTTGGGATTACATCAATGTCTCTTTATTGATGGATTCTTCAGTTCTTCGACACCAACTCCTCTATTTACACTTGTAAGAATGTACTCGGTGCCTTGATACCTACTTTCATTATTGGTAGGTTGTCTCACATTTGTTAATGGTATACATAAATGACCAGTAATCAAATGATGTCTCATTGTGTTCAACCTCAGCTTCTTTATTCACATGATGTAGACTTTCACCTTTGGTGGATTTTGTAGAAGATTTGAAGACATCACTATGTGGTCACAACCTTCCTGAGTTGTTGCTTCCTTTTCATTGGACCAATACCTACACGACTTCAGTGATCTTGGAAGATCAGATTGTACTCCATTGTATGCATATATCTTCAGATTGGTTTTGAGACTACTAGACCTTGTTTGTGATTATGATAGCCATTGACATGTAACCGTATTTGTATTTTCCTATTTTATGGCCATAGACACCTTTTTTGGTATATTTTTCACATGGATCTGTAGTGTATTTTTGGCAGCCATGTATGCAAAGTCAGTGCAGAATGTAATGAGAAATTGAATTCTTCCAACTGGTTCTCTACCACTCCACTTATGGGTTATTTATAATTTATTTCATCCATCGCATATACTCCTCTGACCTCACACATTATGGGGCATCTGTTAGAGAAAGATTTGCCTCGCCCTATGTAATCTTGCAGAGAGGGCCTTACTCCATTCGCCCATGTAGACTTACTTTCACTGATTGATAAATACATAGACAAAAATAAATATTTTTCCAGATGCACACACCTTGAAATCTATACAACATGCGTATACACTAGCTGCTCCACTACAACCCACGTACATCGGGATTTGTGCCATAAAATCAAAATTTAGTGTCGGGTTTCCAGGTCATGACAGGAGATGTTCGATCCTTAGCCTTCCATATGCTGGAAACATTCTGAATCATCCCTTCAGTTGTGTTTTGAAGGCTATAAATAAGTCAATTTTGAGCTATGTAAAAGAAGAGAGAATTCAACTTTGAGAGAAAAGTTACTCGAGAGAAATTATTACTTTAGTATTGAGTCTACATCCCTTTGTCCTTTAAGTTTGAACATAGTGTTCAGCCCCCAAGTTCTTCCCTTATTGATGGAGAACCTCTTTGTCTCCTTTATATGAGCTTGCCTTTGGTGGAGGCCCAGTTGGAAGGAACTCAGTTTCTTGGTTATGAACCGTGCTGACACGGAAGTCTATAACAATTTCACTTCTATTGATATTTTATTAATAGAAATAATCCTTTCCCGTCCAATCGATATCTTGCAAATATATTAATTGTTATCCATGGGAATGTTTGTTTTGTATATTAATGGATTATGCTATCTAACGTGATAACCTTTTATATTATCACTATGTACTTGCTCTGCTTGTTTGTTGAGAACTTTTTGCACATATAAAGCTTTGGGTTGAAGTGATCAATGGTGGACATCATCAAACATTTTGACAAGGTAGGCATCTCTCTTACCTTGCTTGCACCTTGGTTTATATAACATTTGTTGGAATTGAGTTGATTTCTGCAGTCATACCTGTCTGTTGTGGTTCACCCTAGCCATAGAGAGATTTTCCTTGTAACATATATACTTAGAAAAGACAACAATACTCCATTAAAAATAATGACCTGCGTAGGATAAAGTTGCCTTCAATGCATAAATAGGTAATGAACAGATTAGTCAAGAAAAAATTAAGAAGGAAATCTCTTGAAATGCTAGATTGGCATTTAAATCTCACATTTATGACTATTCCAATTGCATGGAAGGAAAAACACAGCAAGAACAATTAACATTAACTCTTTTATAAATTTCAGGACCTTAACTCTTTTATAAATTTGGTTGCATAATTAACATTAAGCAAATCTTGGCTTATTGTAATAAGTCAATATTTATCGTAATAAACTTTTGGAAAATGAATATCTAAGAAGTGTTACAAGCTACCGAATTACATGGACAAAATAGTCATTGAGGGGTGACCCAATGATGGCATGCACTAGTATGTTCTACACACAATCAAGAGTAAGGGAGTGCCACTTTTCATATTACCATTAGTTCATTTGCTACTTTTTCCCAATTTGGAAAGAAAGTTCTTACATCATCACAATCAATGTCTGCAACAAAATTTAATTTCTTTAGAGAGACTTTGGTCAATGCCATTGAGGTGCGTGCATGGATTCTTGATCATAACTGTCAAAATTCTCAATAGAGAGACTTTGGTCAATGTCCATAATTGAAAACATGACCATATCTATCTCATTATCTTTATTTTCTCCTACCATCTATTCAGATCCCTTACCATCGAGGATTAGGATCTCATCGTTTAGGTCATCGTTGGAATCTTCAATATTTTTCTTTTCAGCGGTAGAGGCATGAACAAAGAAATCAATTATAGTGTCATCAATATCAATTAATTCATCTAAGCATACTCAACATCTGTCGTCATATGTTGACTCCACTCTTTTTGAAATAATTTCATCTAGCAACTCAGTTTGGTTGAAATCAAAGATTGAAACTCACATGTCCGTAATCTCATTCTTAGCATTTTTCGACCCATATTCATCTTCTTCTGTATATTTCTTCACATCCTCCTCCAACATAAGAAGCTTCATAATTTTGGTGATTATTGTTATTGTTGTTTGGATGAATCGGATAATCTACAGCGACAGTAGTAGATAGATAAAAAACTTTTTCATTTGTATTACTCAATTTTCCATCAGAACTACAAGACAACATGCAGGCTAAGGAATTAATATTACCATTTTGACAGTCGGTGTTGTAGTGTCTGGGTTGGATTTCAATTTGATCACAACATTGCATTTCTATTGAATATCTTCCTCGTCTTTCTTCTTCTTCACAAGATTGACCTTGAAACTGAGTTTGTAGATATATTGGTGGAGGTGGAACCTTGGAATTCTCATAGTAATTTCTTCTTCTACTCAGGAAAGTGGGAAACACAGAGGGATCATAAAATGAATACTCATAATCATCGACTTGTTTTATCAATACGTTCCTCATAGGTATCCCCATCTCATCCCCACTCTCAATTACATTGTTTTGTTGCAAAGATGATATCCCAAATTCATCCACTGACTCAAACGACCTGTAACTTCTTTGTGTTAAAATAATACTAATAGAAAGGTGGTTGGCATGGACGTCCTTCATGTCTTGATGCAATAGATGTTGATCATAATTTTCATTAGACACGAAAAAGGAAGTCGAAAAAAATGACTCAAAATTAGAACTAGAAGAAGACGATAAAATATTATGTTGTTGCACAGGTAATCGTTGAACATCCAAAGGCCATTGAGGTTGAGATACATATAATTTATTTTAGTTGTTTTTACCACTAGCTAAATGTGAAATACTTCTGGTACACATTGTCTTCCTTGTTTGTGGTTGTACCATCATTAATTAGTCATCATGTTCTTCATCTTGACCAAGAGAAGTATAGCGGGTAGCAGCCAACTCCTTGCTTTTCTTAATTTTCTTCCTATTACTTCTGCACTTTTGATCATCGTCACATCCAACCATTGATCTCTTGCTGGAAACACCATATAAGACCTACCAAATAGGGTGAATGTTCAGTTGCAAGTCTTTCACTCATATTGTCGTTGCAATATTTTGGAAATGGATGTGTTATCAATGTATTTGAAGTTGCAGCTATGATTAAGATTTCCCGATGGGAAAATAGGCTTATAATTTCTGCATTGTGTCTTAATATCTTCCTATATGATTTTATCAAGCTGAAAGAAAGTGCAATTATTTGGAAGAATTCTGTAAGATTCTATAATATCCCTTAACTGTTTGCTTCTATTGGTGGTCATGAATGATAGAAATTTCATTTTCTCTTACCTCATTAGTAGCAACACTGGGTAGCTCCATCACTCTTGCTTTCACAACTTTGATCAGTCATCAAGGGTGATTGATTGATTGATGTAATATTGAAGTACATTAAATTGCCCAACACTGTTCATCTCGTTATTGTCTTTTTATTTCTATCTTTGTTCTCCCTTTATCTCATGCCAAAACCTAGCCCTCCAAATTCTTTCTTCATCTTCAGCACTGAAAAGCAAGACAAAATCCAAAAAATCTATAGTAAGTAAATATTTAAAAATGAAAAGATAAATATTCAGCAGTGAAAAGAAAAATAGACTCCAAAAAATCTATAGTAAGTAAACATTTAAAAATGAAAACATAAATATGGTAAAATTAGGATTGGGCACCAAAACAACATCCCAAAGATTCCATACCGGGATTTGAAGCTTCACTTGGGATTGTTAACTTGCTTTTCATGTACGGATCCTTCTTCCCACATTAACAAATTCCATTAAATTCCCACTTTCCTTTTAAAACTTGCCATGGGAGCGGAGCTCGTGATGAGTTAACGACTGATCGAAACAGTCAATGGGGGAGTGGAGCTGAGCCGAGTCAGAGATCAGTTACCTGCCGAAGCAGTGACCCAGGGAGATGAGTTGAGGTAATCAGTGGTTAACGACTTGCGAAAGAAGTTAAGTTGATGGGTTGGTCGAGGTCAAGATGTCGTCGTGTCTACTTTTTTGGGTAGCATTTACTAGTTTTATGTGCATGGTTAAAAATTATATTGGTCACTTACTTAACTTAATTTCTTAGAAAAACTCAAGCATGACTTAGGTATAATATCAAAGAGTCCATTAAACTTTGTGTATTTAATTAGCTTGCAGCATGTCCAATGATCCATGCAAAAATATGTCTACTAACAACCTTTTGAATTTCCTTTTAATCTTTAGTTTACCAATACCTCCTCCTATGTCACTTTTAAAATTTAAATTCTTAACATTGAGCGAGTTCTTTATCACTACATTTTTGACATTTTTACAAATTTATATATATAAATTAGAATCTAGAATTTTCTAGTTCTCTCATCGACATACTCATTTATAAGAATTTCTAAAAATTTGACATCTTAAAAAAAAAAAAAATTTGATTAATAAATTTAATTGTAATTATATATCTTAAATAATTCTTATAGAATATCTATTGTAAACTTTTATATAATCTTTGAAAGATCTTCACATTTGTCATATATATAATAGAATAGAATAGGAAGTTATTTATTTATTTAAGTAATGATTAATTTTTATGACTGTTTTTTTTTTTTTTTGATTAAGGAGTCGGCACTTTAAGCTTAGATACTTGTGCTCACTCTTTGTTATTTAAGGGACGGGCCGGGCTTGTTTGTCATCATCAATGGAATTCAATTCGAAAATTGATCAATAGGGGTTCCATCAAGCTAAATCTAAATATTTTTAATTTAATATATTTTAAGATAATTATTTTTAATTTTTTACTAATTTTAAGATAATTATGTAAAAAATTAAAAATAATTATCATGTTTAGACAAGATCTGATATTTGTGTGAAAATAAAAATAAAAATTCAAAAGTTAAAATGTTTAGACAAGGTTTAATATTTGTATGAAAACATGTTATATAAAAATTAAAATATAGAAATTAAAATATGTGAAGATTTATAATTTTTAAATTTAAATTATGTGAAAATTGAATTTGGGGGAGGTTAATAACCCATCCTCCCAACTACTCATGTTAGATTCAATTGATCAACTCCTTATAATATTTTAATTTTTTTGTTTTTCTCTAACTCTTTATTGCACTAGAATTGTTTCTTAAATTTAGATGTAATAATATGTTTAATATTATTGTGATTTTAGAGTATGATCCCCCATAGGTGGTTTTGTCGAAAATTTGAAGGAATTTTGGGAAGCTTCTTGTCTTCCATGTTGTTTAACCCATTCTTATACATTAGATACCTAGTCATAGTCATTCTCACAATGGAAAAAGGATCACTTATGTGAGGAGGATAGGATAAGATAGGGTGTATTTCATTTAATTTTGAGATTATAAGTTATAATTTTTTTTTGGATCTAGTGTATCTTTCTCCACAACTTTTTAAAGATACTACATCCCCAAACTTCTCATCCATAAAAAGTAACATGAGTAACAAGAGTCTCAAATAGGAGTTTTTTCTTATCCCATATATAAAATTTCATTGATTTATAATTTTTTTCAAGCCCATAATAAGTTTTTTACCCTCCATTTATCATTTTTTCAATGGTATAGTTCTAGTTGAGCTTGTGATGAATATGGATTCCCACATATTTGTATGAAGACACTTCCTTCAAGTTGTTTTTGTCATATACACAACTATGGTAGGTGATATTTTTTATTTAATTAACACAACTTTCATTTTGTCAATATTAACAGTCATACCCATATTGGAGAATAAATCCTTAAGGATTATTAGATGCTTGCTAATATCATGGGGACTCCTTGCCATACGAACAATATCATCATCGTTAAGAAGAAGAATGATGACTATACACCATATGTGGGCTAGGCTAAGCTAACACAACTTGCTTCTTCCAAACAATCTTCTAACTTGTTAATGCAAATCCAAAAAAGGTCGAGGACAAGGAACACCATTTATTAATGCCTCCATTAATTTCTTTCCGCAGGTTCCCTAAACTTGGAAATAACTTTCTCATACAAACTTCTCTTAGAAACCCTCTAAAGAAAGTTTTATCTCTTCCAACATTCCAAAAATTATGAATTTTATGAAAATAATTCACCAAAAAATATATTAAACAACTAAATATTTATTTTAATTTTTTTATGATAATTTTGAATAAATATTATTTTAATATAATATTAAAAAAATTAAAATGTTTTCAAAACTAGTTATTAATTTTTGAATGTAAATAAAATTAAAATATTTTTATACAACGCTACCCTCATTTTCTTCATAAATCATTAGAAAGGGACACAACAAGAATGAGATTTATTAAAATGTAGCTGCTAAATTCAAGGAAAGAGACTCTTATAACAATATTTGACATTATTGGCGAGGTAAAAATATGTTGATTTATTTATTATTCTTATTGGCGAGGTATAAATATGTTAATTTATTCTTCTTATATGACCTATTGGCTCTGGTGGAGGACTCAAGGCTATGGGGATCAGTAATTAATTCAATAAATGCGACTTTATTAACGTTGATTTCAAAGGTAAATAATCCTAGTTCTTTTGGGGATTACAAATCGATAGCCCTTTGAAATCTTTGCTACAAATTGATTTCAAAGAACATTGCCACTAGGATTAAGCCCATTCTCTCTCATTCACTATCAAAGAAACAACTAGGATTTCGTAAAGGTAGGAATATATTGGATTCAATCGGCACGGCTTAGGAGTGCCTCCATAGTATAAAGGTTAAGAAATCCAAAGCCATGATTCTTAAGTTAGACCTTAATAAAGCCTACAACTTTATAAATTGGGACTTCTTGCGCTTGATCCTTATCCAATCAAGCTTTAGCTTTCTTTTTACAAATTTGATCTTAAGTTGTGTGACTAATGCTAATTTCGCAATTTTGATTAATGGGGAGACATCTCATATGTTTAAAAGTGGAAGAGGACTGTGCCAGGGTTGCCCATTATCGCCCTTGTTATTTATACTTGTCATGAAAGGTCTTAGTTTACTGCTGAAAAAATGAAAGGGCAAAGGGAAGCTTTCAGGGGTTAACATATCAAGGTTAGTGAAGATTTTGCATTTTCTTTTTGTGGATGATTTGTTAATTATGTCAAGAGCATAATTGGAAGAGTGGACTGAGATAAAACAT
This sequence comes from Picea glauca, assembly GCA_000966675.3. NCBI lineage: Eukaryota > Viridiplantae > Streptophyta > Pinopsida > Pinales > Pinaceae > Picea > Picea glauca. The sequence goes on from JZKD02S1644143.1 coordinate 402,271, forward strand.
ATTTTATCAACCTTTTGTAGAGCCTCTGGCTTGTGTATAAATTGGTCAAAATCAATCTTTTATCACTCTGGGATATTTGGAGATTCTCTTGAAAGTTTAAAGACTATATTTCCACATTGTTTTGAGGAATTGGCAAAAGGATTTCGGTACCTAGGTTATTTTTTAAAGGAATATTCTTACAAGCCAAAGGATTGGCGTTGCCTACTTTCAAAATATGAAGAGAAGATAGGAGGGCGGTGCAATAGATGGTTGTCCCTGGGGGGACGGTTCACAATGGTAAAATCAGAGCTTGAGGGCCAGGCCATGTACTCGATGACATTGGGAGCTATACCAACTTCCATTTTACACAAAGTCCATAGCTTGATGTTTAATTTTATGTGGTCAGGTGTTGTGGGGAGGAAGCACATCCACATGTGTAGTTGGGATATCTTAGCAAAGCCAAAGCAACTGGGAGGCTAGGACATACGAAATATTTACCTTTTTAATAATGCACTGGTCGTAAAGTCTTTGTGGCGGGTACTAAAAAAGGAAGGGGTATGGAGTAAGGTTATAAAGGATAAGTATATTCCTCATTGTTCCACGATAACTTGTCTTCGATTGGCTTCTACTACTGTTTCGTCTGCCTCGCAAACTTGGAAAAATTTGCTAAAATCCTTACACTTGTTAACTCATTGTTTCGGTTGGAGACCAAGTTATGGTCATATGGTACAAGTTGGTTTAGATTGTATTATGGGTATGGGGCATGCCTCTTTCTTGTCTAGTCATCTTCAGGATGAACTCAGAAGGAACTCTATGTTGTATCTATTTCAAGCTAGAGGCGTCGGCAGGCCGAGTCTCCCATATTCAGATTGGAAATCGGGTGAAGATCTTGGCCTTGTCGGGATCATTGCAGAAGAGTGGGAGGCATTTCAGAAAGATTTGTTTGATGTGAGGATACAATTATAGAACAAAAACGATGATCTTTTGTGGGCAGGAGGTGACTGCTTTGGAAACATTTCAGCTAAAAATTTATATCTCGCTCTTGCAAAAAAATTCTGGCCAAATGTTGTTGGAAGTTGGAGAAGTCAACTCAGGTAATGGGATCTAGTACAAAACATCAAATTCTTCATTTGGTTATCATTGGAAAATAAAATTCTCACTTGGGATATTCTGCAAAGGAAGGGATGGGAGGGGCCAAATATCTGTGTTTCATGTTTTTGAGAAGCGGAATCAGTGAACCATCTATTTGTTTCCTACGGTTTTTGTCGCAAGGTTTGGAGACATTATTACAAAGTACTTAATATTCAGACTGCCTGGGATGGAGTATTTTTCAGTTCTTTCTTTGAGAATTGGCTTAAGATGGAAGCATCTTTCATCACTATCCCTTCTATTATATGTTGGTACATATGGTTGGAGAGGAACCGAGTTATCTTTTAAGGATGCAAAGCATTGGTCTACACAATGGTAACAAAACTTAAAATAATGTTGCCCCTGGTGACAGTAGATAAAAATTTAAAAGTGTTCCTTATTCAAACACCTCAACTTGTGACCTCAATAGTTTTTTGGTTTGACGGGGATGCTCTTTCCAATGCTCGTAGGTGTGGGGCAGGAGATATCATAAATCACAGTGATCAATATGCCATTAAGTGGACTTTAAACTATGTCCAGGGGACAAATACGATGGCAAGACTATTAGGTGCTTAGGCGACTCTTTTTCTACCATAGTGGTTCAATCTGAAGCTAATCCAGGTCATTGGTGACTCAAATATCATTATTGAATGGTTAAAGGACAGAGGCAAACTTTAGGTTGCCTCATTGATGGGGTGGATGGATAGCTTAAAAGTGATGAAATATGTGTTTAGAGAGATACACTTCACCCATGTGTACATGAGCTAAATATGGAGGCAAATGATCTCTCGAAATTGGCTCTTACTAAGTCTGAAGGAAAGCTTGATTTCAACAAATGGGTACATGGAAATGAGGGGTCGACCATCTCTATCAGTGTTTTTTGACTCAGCTTACCTCTTTATAGTTTTGTCTATCCATGGTGATCTCAGTATATGAGGTTGTTTATATATATATATATATATATATATGTTTTTCTCGTTGATGGTGGTCATCTTTCTTTTCTCGATATAAAATTATGTTATGACTCGTGCTTTTTTTTTTTTATAAAGTTCTAGTATGATCAACAACGGGAGAAGGCTTGTAGAAATTTCAAAGACTCAAAAAATTGTAATGTGTACTCATTTATATATATAATATAAAGCACAATTTTTTTTTGTTGAAAAAAAAAATGTTAATTTATTTATTCTTCTTATTTTTTATTCATTTAAAAATTCATTTATTTTAATTTCATCATTGAAATATATCGCAATCTTAATTTGAAATGGAGAATTAAAAAACCCAAAGGGTGAAAACATAACTCCAAACCAAACCTTCCAAAGTGAATGTAAGACCTTTCTTGATTCGATTTAGCACGTGGCCAACAAAGACAATTATGTTTGTTAATTGGGGACATGTATATTTCAAGGTTCTTTGCACATTTCTCGTGCTGGAACTATATTATAATATAATATATAGGTAGAAATATATGGTTTCCTATAGGTATAATAGGTGTAGTGTAAATGTTTTAATTTGATAAATTAATTATTAATAAAATCTTAATTGTAGATTGTTTAATTTTTTTTTATTATATAAATTGATTTAGTATCTTCAAGATATTGTCACAAGGTCAGTCGGATAGCCCATCATTGCCAGTTTTCATTGCCGATAGCCACTAGTACTTGCCCTAGGCATTGCTTGAAGGTCAGTGCCAGCCGGTCATTGCTTGGCTTGGCTACTCCGCTTGGATCCCCGGATACTCCGCTGTGGCTGCTGCGCTTTGCTACTCGGACTTGGCTAATCCACTGGGCTTTTCAACTGTGGCTGGCTGCTTTGCTACTCGACTTGGCTAATCCACTGATATTCGACTGCGCTAATCAACGGCTGGGCTAATCGAATGGGATGGATGCTGTGCTATTCAACTAGTAGGATGGCTGCTGCGCTAACTGGACTAAGAAACTGCAATTTTAATTATGAAAATTTGTAATTTTATTTAGTAAAACTAAATTGTGTCATTATCTTTAATAATATGTAGCATAGTTGAAAAAACTTACTGCATAAAAAACATTGTCATGATTTAGCATATCATTCTTACAAATCAATAATGAAGAGAATATATAATCAAATTGATACTTATTATTAAGATTATGCATTAAAAAAAATTGTCATAATTTAACATATCATTCTTACAAATCAATAATGAAGAAAATATATAATCAAATTGATACTTATTACTAAGATTATGTGTAGTTAAATTGTTGCTTGGACAGGACAACATTTTATTTGAGAACATCTATCATCTTTATTATATAATTGTATATTTATTTATATATATTATTTTTTTTGGTGATTACCATAAATAATTAAATGTAAAAGGAAAAGAATTATTGTAATTTTTTCTTTATTGTTTTTCATTAAATGCTTAAAGTTCCTTAGATTTTGTGTATTTTGTGTTTTTAATGTTCTTAATGGTTTTAGAGAAGTTATTTTCTTATTAGTATTTAACATTTTTGTTCTAATAATATTTATGATTAAATCAATCTTAAATTTAAATGTTTGTTCTAATAATATCTATGATTAAATCAATCTTAAATTTAAATATTTTTTTTTTTTTTAATTTTTAAGTTTAAATTGTTTTATTTATGTTTATATTTTTATTATTAGTATTTCACATTCTTGTTTTAATAATATCTTCATCAAATCAATCTTAAATTTAGAAGGTTCTTTGTTAATTATTTAGATGCTATCTCTTTATAGAATTAAATATCCATGCATAAATTAGTTTTTAGAAATTTATCTTTTTATTATTATTGGTATTTCACATTCTTGTTTTAATAATATCTTCATCAAATCAATCTTAAATTTAGAAAGTTTTTTGTTAATTATTTAGATGTTATCTTTTATAGAATTAAATATCCATACATAAATTAGTTTTTAGAAATTTTTGTTTCCTTTATAGATTTTAAAAAGATGATTTTAAAGAGTTTTAAATTTTCTTAAAAGTTAATTAGCTCTAAAAATTTAAAGGTTAATTAACTCTAAAAAACTTGGTATGGAAGGTTAATACTATCTTCACTAAATTAATCTTAAATTTATTTATTTTTTTCTTAAATTTTCATTTTCATTGTTTAGAGGATATCCTTTTTTATAATTAAATGTCCATGCATAAATTATTTTCTAGAAATTTTTATTTTCTTTATTTATTGTAAAGAAGTGATTCTGAAAAGTCTAATTATGAAGGTTAATTAGCTTTAAAAGACTTTTTATTGAAACATTATTATGAATAAGATATTGTCACTATTGGTCATGATTGTATTCCTATCTCAAATATATATTAAAAAAAATGGTAGTGTAATGTTTGATAACTATTTGTTGATAAGATATTTCTAAATTTAAATATTAACGGGTGTGAGATGTGAATATTTACTTGGTAATGTTTATTTGTAGGTATATTTGGAAAATAATCTATAATCAAAATTATATTACATTTAAAGACTATAGCGGATCTTTTGCAACCCCAACAGACCTTTATACTTACACACATTAGGAAAAGGTGAACCAAGTAGTGGACGAGCTGGCTAATCTGGGGACTAATTGGGACGGATCGGATCTCATGTGCAAAATGTCCCTCAACCCTCCACACCTTATTCTCCAGCAATGCATTCGTAAGGCTGCGACAGTGGACAAACCCCCAGATGGGGTGTTGGTGCGGGCCACATGATGGGATGAGGAGGAGAGTATAGGCCAACGTGGTAAGGGACCATGTGCCAAGCTCATGCCAGGCCCACCGCCTAATCCATGCATTTAATCGCCTTTATGACGTCCGCTGCACCATTAACACTGGTGCGCCCGAATCCCATTGTTGTCTCCTCCATGGCTTCTCTGTTTGCATGCGCCATTAACCCCCACATGCATCCCAACCTTATTATCCCTCAGCCTCCCAAACCTGGCTTACTCTGGTTTCCATCCTTCATGGTGCTCACCACCTTCAGGCTTCTCCAGGCTCTCCACATCCATCCAGGACTCTCCTCTCAGTTTTGTCTTCCCTGTGAGCTCAGAATGTCATGACAAAGAGGGATGCCAAGGAGAGGATCTCCATGGCATCCTCCTCGGCCTCGAGTATCTGTTTCTCCCCCTGGCTCTCCCTCTACGCACTCCTCGCAGCCCTCGCAGCCCAAGATGGACCCTCTCGCCACCTCTACCCCGCTTGCCTCCCGGTTTGAAGGTCTGGTCATCACCAACAACTCGTTGGGATCTCTCTCACGATTTCCCACAGTTCCTTCGAATTCCCTAGCCAGTAGGCCTTCTTTTGCACCGGTAGCCTACCCCTCCTGCCCACCCTTGGAGGCGCCACCCTTTCTTGAGAATTCCCAGCACAAGTCGCACTCTTCCACCAACTCCATCCCAGACTCGCAGCTGTAGGATAGCCTGGCCATCCTCTATGGGCTATTTTTTGAGCTCCGACAAGGATTGGAGGACCTTCATTTCGGACTGCAACTATCGGATGGGAAGATCTCGGCTCTCCTTCAGATCCTTTCCACCTTCCAGGGGGATTTCCACTCCACTCCAAAAGTTGCGGGAGCAACAGAGCTGCCCCATGCAGAGCCCGTCGATAGGAATGAACAGGTGCAACAACCAGAAGGTGGCAACTTAGTGCAGGCCATGCACAGGGACACGTAGGTTGCGACAGCTATGGGCGTCCACGCGCACAATCCATCCGGAGACACTCTACCAGCTGCCAACCTGGAAGGGGGAAACTTGGATGCTGACATGAAAATGGAAGGGAAAGGGACGCCCGTCGAAGAGGAACCTTGGGATGCGACATACCAAGCCAGCTGGCCAGGTTATTTGCCAAGTGTCTGACCCCTCTAGGGATCTGATCTTTTCACTAGTTTATTTTCTTAGCTGTAGCCTAGTCAAATTAGCTCTGTTTATCTAAGAATGTTAGATTGTAAAATTGCTAGACTTAGTCGGCTGACTGAACTGGTTTCCCCTTTCTTGGGGCAGTTTGGTAACTACAACAGAGTTGTTTTCAAGCTTTTGTCACTCTAGTCTGGATTTTGAAGGCTCTTTATATACAAAATCTCTTATTTACAAAATAAATAAATTATATGACATTTAATTATGTGTATCCTCAAGTCAATTTTAATGAGGGGTGTTAGTGTTTTGATCATGTAGTGACTATTATGTGATTCCAACGAGTTATGCTAGTGCTATTGTGGTGTTAGGGCTAAGCCTCTCTATACTATTGTTAGAAATTATGATAATCAAGCTTAAACTTAATTACACACCATGAATATATATATATATATATATATATATATATATATATATATATATGAAATGCCTAGAACTTATTTTATCACCAAAAATCAATCATAACACATTATCATGTAATCACTTGTAATCAATTATAATTAATTGATATGTTATCTAAAATTATGTAATCATTTATACATATCAATATCCTTATATCTTATATATTAAATTTATCATCGTATAAGAAAATTTATGTTCTACTAAACTCTAATGTTTTACTTGGTAAAACCATCCAAACTCTCATACAATAGATTGTGAGGAAAATTACACTATTGTATGTCACAAATGAGAACATGAATAAAAGTATTTCAATTTCTAAATAAAACCCATTCCGAGAGATTTTCCTTGTGGAAAACTTAAAGTTGTTTTGTATTTTATGTTAGAGCATAACACTCCAACTTATTTAAGACATATTACTTCTAGATTTCACTTGTGTATGAATACAATTTAGGTATATGTGCTATTAAAAGTTTATGATATGCATGTTTAAGAGCGATTATAGAGAAGTTTGTTAATGTAGGGATTAGATATAATGGATCTATTTATGAATAGAATAATGTGAAATATTTGCATGTTCATATATTTTCATTATATTATTTAGACTTTTGGCATGATATCAAAGAAACATGGGATGGGAATCCCTTATGTGAGTGCTTGAAAAAATGGGCTTGTGAAACGTAATTTAATTTGTAGAATAGGAGTGGGGTAGGATAGATAGAATTAGATGAGAGAGAATGGAAATTAGGTAGGTGTGTTCTTTTAAAGTTTGTTATAGATGTGTTACAAATAAATATATGTGTAGAATATAGATGAAATTTGTTGTTGTGTTAGTGGTGTGTACAATCATTCTAATTGTCAAGAGGAGGTGCCCATAAACATTGCTAGGATAGAGACACTTTATTTTTTGTTTGCACGAGCCACCAATTGGAAGATGAGCCACTTTCAATAGAAAATGAGAGAGGCACCAACTATTGAGTATTCTAGCTGAGCTTCCATTCCAGACTAGTGAAAAAGAAAATAAGAATTATTTTATCCCTATCAGATAGTAGAGCCCCAAAAATTTATGCAATCACAGCTTCCATTCCAGACTAGTGAAGAAGAAAATAAGAATTATTTTATCCCTACCAGATAGTAGAGCCCCAAAATTTTATGCAATCACACACAGAGTTATGTATATAGAAATTTCAACAAGATAGTAGAGCCCCAAAAATTTATGCAATCACACACAGAGTTATGTATATAGAAATTTCAAAAAAATATTGGTTAAAAATTTGTGTGCATAGATAAAATCAATTCATTTCTTAAATCACTATTGGCGAGTGGATACATATTGTTTTTAATACACCTACCAACATATAGTATTATTTCTTCTTAAATCAATATTTTAAAGTTACTTAAGTGTATTTACAAAGGAGAAAAAGTGTATATATGGATTTTAAATACAAAGTATATATTTCAAGAACACAAAGAAAGAAGAAAAGGGAATTGTTATATTAGTTTCAATTTACTCTATAAAATCCCAAAGTTATAAAATCTTGATTAGCTGGAAACATGTTAGAATCTACTCTAGTTTATGAAACAAATTATGATGACAACATAACACATAATGTTTTTTTAATTCCAAAGTGAACGAACCTCTAAGGTTAGAGAGGGAATCTAAGATTGAGCTTAATATGGATTGTTATCAAATAATTCTAGATATATGAAATTTGGGAGTTTGGAAATATGAGATTCAAGAACTTAGGAATTATGTATTCACAAGGCGGATGAGATAGCTTAATGGAGTTTACAGCCTATAAGATTTCAAAAAGGTGATGGATAAAAACGTATTAATGAAATGCCACGTCATATTTGTGTTTGAGAATAAGTTTAATATTGTCGTATTAAGAGGGGTTGATGGATTATAACACTCCAATTCATTGTAAGAGTTATTACTTAGGCATTTCTATAATGTATGAAAAAAAATCACGTATACGTGATGTTAAGAGTCGAATAGGTGTAGGTTTTAGGTGAATTATAGGGAAATGTGTTCATGTAAATATCAGAGTCTTGTGATAAAACCACTATGTGTATAAATGGATGTATTTATAAATATAATATTTTCAAGTATTTGTGTGTATATATTTTCATTGTATTTTTGCATTTTTATGTTTCTATTATTTCAATAAAGAAAAGTAGTAAAAGATTCCAAAATTACTATGAAATTGATTAATATTTGATATTCTTTTATATTTATTAAAGACATTTCCATGCATACTCTAATTTAATAGGAGTTGTAGTATTTGTTGGTTTAGTGTATGATATGTTGTTATGTATTTCATGAGCTGAATAAAGGGAATTTGAAATTATTATGAAAAATATTAAAAAATCATTATGAAATTGATTAGTATTTCACTATTATTAATAAGACATTTTTATACATGTTTTAAATTTTAATGGCCAGTGTAGTATTTGTTGGCTAAGTCTATGAAAATGTATAGATTGTTTGTTGGTACAAATTATATTGGTGTTGATGAGAACATCCAACAACTATTTGAATTAGGAGAATTTTTTTCTAGTAAGGGTGGAGGATTATTTTTTCCACAAATAAATTATTTTTTCCCTCCAATGTACTAAGTGTTGAGATTTTATGTAATTTCAGAGGTTATTCCTAAGTGTAATTGTATTAGTTATTTCTAAGTGTAATTGTGAAAGAGTTTATTGATAAGTCATGTCTTTTAGGTCTTTCAGATTATAAATAGAGGTTATATAGAGTCATTTTGATCAGTCATTGAATATAAGTACAAGAGAGTAGTATGCACTTATCTAGGAGGCTATTCTCGGTTCATGTCTGGGTCTCTTTTGTCTTGATTTCATGAAAGAGAATTGTATGACATTGTACATGTAGGAGGCATCTATACTAAGGAAAGTTTCCAAGGTTTTATCCCCCTTGAGGGTTTCGTTGATGATATGTCTTGTTGTTTTTTAGATATCTATCTTTTAGTTGTGACACTTTTGCATATATATATATATATATATATATGCAAAGCGGGACCAAGCGTATCAAAGTGGGACCAAGCGTAACTCCCTCATAGGAGGGCCTGGGAAAATAAGAAAGTTATCTTATGTTTGGATTCAGTGGGATTGATTTGAACATTGAGAGAGATGGGAGAAATGAAGGAATCAATGTCATGAGCAGTGGCACCTGCCGCTACAAAGTTGGCTCCATGCCTGAAATATGAAGCCATCGACTAAAAATATGGACTCAGAAACAAAAATCCCATCGTCGTATCTTCAAAGTACAATGGATACACCCTCATCGAAGAAATCTCTTGGGTGTAATAAATATGTAAAATGAAGTGCATGTTATAATTCTTCGTGGGACAAAATATCTGCTATCTTGGTGCATTTGGTTAGTTCAAGTAATTTCTTTTCTCTTATGGGATGTGTGGAAGGCATGGAAGAGGAGGGCTATTTGGATTCCATGACATGCTCTTTTTCTCAAATCCTTTATTATCCAATTGCTCTATTTTACTGATTATTTGCATATCAATGTATGTTCAAGAAGCAACTAAAAAACAAAAGAAGTGGTGATTGTTTTTGTTAAAAATCAGTTGGTGATTGATAGCAGGAGACTTATGATGTTTGTGGTCATGGATTATTTACTTCCAGGAATGTCCCATTCAGTCTCTACTATGGTGGGGAGTGATCTTACAACATTGGCATTGAGTATAATACTCAATATTGTCTCTAACTTCATTTTGTTTGGAAATTGAAGAAGCCAAATGAATTATCGAGTGCTCCTCCTCTCGACTTTCATATGGATACCAAATGGTCCTACATAGAATGTTCCATGGTGTCCAACAGATATACATAGAGAAACGTGATGAGAGCGACCCAAATTTGTGCAATGTGGAAATCCTTGAATCTTAGAGCATCGACGGTGCCCGTGATCCTATGCACATCTACGACTTTCTTTAAAATATCATAGGCCTAGTTTCTTGTTGTGGAGTTGTTGAAGTTGGTGGAGATATCATGATACGGAAAGACAACCTTTGGGAAAATTTGTGAGACATAGCCATTGAGTTTCCAAAATGGTGGAGCTATCAAGTATAAGGATCCACCAAAATGTTGTATTTTAAGTAGTTTATTTGATCGATGGTTTCAACGATAGAATTGGGTCTCAGTGCACATAGTATTTTAAATGAACACATCTCATCTGTATGAGGTAAGGATAATTGAGATAAGGAATCTACGCGGTGATTTGGTAAAATATTAAGAATTAAAACATTGAATGACGATGTGAAAACTCATGGAGGGACAAAATGGGATTTGCATTTTTCAATCTATTTACTTTTTTATGTGACTATGTGCACCATGTGGTGCTGGTAGTGATGAAAATGACCGATGGAAACATTTCAAAATATCCAAGTAATCGAATTACCATGAGGAAGAGAAAGAAGATAACATTGTTTCAAATCCTCCAACACAAATGATGACACTATATATTGATCAAATGCCAGTGGGTTTATGCGCATGAGAATGTTGTGGGAGGAATTTGTATAATGTGAAATGTGAATTCCTTTGATGACAATATGGTGTGAATAATATGTGAGAGATGATTATAAGAGAGGCCTATACAATAATACAATGTCGTGACTATTGTATGATACCAACAATGATCCAATTTGTGCAATGTAATCCTATAGGGACCATCCTTCCTTCTTGTACATTGTGGTTAGTGTTAATGTTGCATCATTTTGGTATCAGTTTGGTATGATAACCTAAAATTTTTTTAAGGCCAAGGATAAAGAGGAGTTTTGAAAATACCATACTAATTCTTTCGGAGTTGAACCTTGTTCATGGTTGACGTTTTCATCTTCTTGGAGCCAAGTCTTTAGCATAGTCAGTATCGGCTATGATACAAACTATTCGATGTTTTTAAGTATGTCATGATCACTTGAACCAATGGTGCATTTTTATGTAAAATGGTATTCACGAGAAATGCATATAATAAAGATTTTATTTGTAGATCTATGAATATTGAATACACAATAGATCCACAAAGAAAGATAGAAGAAACCACACTTTATTATTACCAAACCCTTGAGGTAGGGCAACACCATACAATGGATCCTATTATGGAAGGGATCCTCCCCTGTTCACTTACCTCTTTGAGGAGCCATCCTCATATTGAGCTATAGCTCACAATACAATAATTCTCTTCATATCCCCTTACATTGCTTGAACCCCTTTATATAGTGCTACCATCACCTAAGAACATTTCAGAGGAGGAATTTTCTAGAAGTAGAACCTTCTAAGAAGTCCTCTTACATTTATTATATCTAACTACCCATTTATTATATCTAAATACCATAGTGGGACTTATTTAATAATTTAGTGGACCTAGTCCACCTTACATTGAATGGATTCCACTATTATCATTATGCACCCTCTAGGCCCCCCCACTACCTCTCTAGCTACCTAACACAAGGCCTACGACCACCATTTCGGCTTCAAAACCCTACAGTCTTCGATCTCTGATACTTGGTGAGGAACGCCCCCACAACTCAATCGTTTAACAAAAGGGTGGTTTATGCTAAAATTTTCAAATCACAACCAGGCTGAAAAATTCCTTATGAGTGGATGGAGTATTGATTCTACCCCGGTCCTTTTGAAGAAATGGGAACCCACTTTTGATGCAACTATTGAAAGATTGGATACCATCCCCATTTGGGCCTACTTGCTAGGTATCCCTTCATAATATTGGTCAACAAAATGGTTCAAAGTGATTGGAAATGAACTAGGGTTGTTCCTAAAGGAAGATATGTCCTTCAAGGAAATAGGAGAGATGGTTGTTGCCAAAATTCTTGTCTCTCTCAATATCAGCTTCATACTACAAAAATAATTCAATATGACGGACGGTGGTTACACTCACACTCAGTTGTTGGATTACGAAGGGTGTAACACATTTCATCACGAAGACAAGCTAATACAATGGGTCAAGTTTTTTTTTCTTTTAAAATGACAAAAGGAGGAATAAAACATCTATAACATGACACTCGAAGAATCAATCGCAGAACTCAAAGTCTAACAAAACGTTCTGAAGTTGCGCAGGCACTCGATAGTCTACGTCAATCTTTGTCAAAGATTTAGGGTGCAAATAAAAGTTGTTAATTCGTCAATCGTTGGCAAATTGAGGATGCACGCAAGTAGACTAAGCCTCTAAAACAACCTTTCATCATTGTTTTGCTGTGTGGGAGGCATCTAGGGACTATCATCACTTACTCTAAAATTTCATGCACCAGACTCTAGCTGCTACTCCAACTCATCATCAACACGGACTGCACCAAAAAATATAAACCACAAATCATCAAGCATCATTTAAGATCGTGGCAAGGGTGTCATCATTTTAAGTCGGTGCATGCAACCATCTATTACTATAACTCTGGATACTACAATTTTTTGGGTTCTTTGCATACATCCATTAATAGTAGCATAGTGGATTTAATTACTAAGATAGATATCATCGTACAAGGTATCCCAAGTTCGTGACCACCTAAAGCAAAGCCTTCTTTAAAAGGGTAGCATACCATTGATTAAACTTTTAAAACAAAGAGGGTGACTACCATCAATTAAGATTTAAGGGTGAATAAAAGGTGAAAGCAAGGTCGCTAGCATCATTGGATTGAGCAAGGTGATGGCCATCCTTTAAATAAAGTGAAAGTCATCTTTTACAATAATTAAACATGAGGGTGAAAATCTCCATAAAACATCAAATTGTTGTCAATAGTAATCAAGACAAGAGAGGGTTAGATCTTGTTTCTATACCTCAATTAATAAATCCCAACCAGAGTTCAGGCGACTTCCCAAAATAAGTAAGGCACTTGAACAAAACAAACACTTCTCAAAATATACATTGTTCGTTAAAAAGGTGAACTCTTAACCTTTTTAAAGGTGATCTCTGTTGCCCAAACGATATTGAAGTTAAAGATAACCCATCGATATTTAACCATTTAAATTAAATGGAAAGGCTCTAAGAATTATTAATCACAACTTTAATATACAAGTTACAATTGGTGTCCAATTAAGTTCTTGATAAATGTGTTGGTAAAAAATAAAGCCATTCATAAAACGCATGAGGTGGCAATCTAAAAAGGGTAAGTAATGGTTGTGTAAGTAGATGTAAAAATATTTCAATGCTGAAAAGTAAAATCCCGAGTATGTGTAGTTTCACTTGTTGATGTATTTTTTTAAACTAATTTAATGAAATCACAGAGCAAATTTCTTTTATAAAAATAATGTAGTTTATTACTATAAGACTTTTGGGTGTTTGCACAAAGGTTGTCAAGAAGGTAACAAAATTTGAGTAGGTTAGAAGGTCCTCTGTCTATTTAACAACAAAAGATCAACAAAAAAGGTAGCAGATCAATGGTCTTTTCATGCAAGGAATTAAAAACTCAAAAGCAGTTTCTACTAGCTAGGATGATTTACCAAGAGTGGAGAAGAATCAAGCACACGTCTCTTCATAGACTACATGTGTCTAATCCCTAAACATTTGAGATGGATGACCATCTACCTCTATGGCTATATTTATTGATAAAGGATAAAAATAAGTACAGGAGTAACACTGTCAATTACAATGAATTATTGGCTGCCCAAAAAAAGCATCGTTGTGATTTAGGATACAATTGTGTGAATATTAATAAGAAATGGTTGTACATTGATTAAAATTTGGGAGAACCGTTGTAAAGATGTGTTGTCCCAAACTGTAATTATTTTCGCTATCATAAATGAATGAGCCATACAAAATCACTATCATGGTAAATTGCTCTAGACTGTAAACAATACTACTTACTGCAATGGTTAAATATCCTTAAACTTAACCAGGTTAAATCGCATCCAGTCTGTAACAAATCAAACGCTGAACGTAATTTCATTTCGCCTTCGTTCAAGTGAAAATTCACTGGCCTTAGCATAAAACCGTTGACCTTAAATGTTCAAATCGCAGGGATTCTATTAGTCAAGGTGTATAAAAATAAACAACAAGGAAGCAAGATAATCCATACGCAGGGGTCATACTGGAAGGCGCAAGTCAAACAATCAGGCAAGGACAACAACAGAGGTAGACAACTGATAGGCTCGTCCTTCGCTTCACCATCCTTGCACAAAAAATCAGAGCGTTGAGATCCATAGGTCTTTTAACGCCAAGGCGACGACCGTAGAGCAGGCTCCTCATTGATTGCTCAGGCAAGGACTAGCGGGCTAGGTACGAAAGGAAAAACAATCACATGGATCATAGTCATCACCACAGGGCTGTCAATTCATGCGGGGAATGAAGGTCATGGGAGTCAAAAATCATCGAGCTAGGCTAAGAAAAGTTACAGTCATCAACTTAAAAGGAATCAGTTTACCTTTCGAATAAATAATCAGATCCAAGAATAAGTCCTAATACAATCTACCAAATAAAATGAAGAGAGAGTATCATTGCCTTATCGCCCACTACGAGTGTCGTCCGCGCACTGCATGCAACTCCCACTTGCCGACTGGCAAGACTTCATCGGTACCTCCCAACCAATGCTAGGGGTACTCTTCTTCCCCCTTATCCCCCCAAGCCGCAAAGGGGCCACACACACTATCCAGAGATTTAGACTAGCACCCAGCTTGCCTCGCAAGGCCGAGCTACCACTCCTCACCGAGCTAGGTATCCCAACTCCCACAAGTTAAATCAGTCAAGTAGATATTTCTACAGCGTAACATTATGCAAATAGGAGATCCCTTTCATTCTTCTCCCTCCTTCATTATATAGAGTTTCAAACTTCATTTATTTCCTAAAACCTCATTTAATTAAAGTTTTAAAAATAAGTTCCTATAAATTCTTCTTCATACAAGTGTTCCCCATCCCCTACATTCCTCCATTATTTAATTTCTTTAATTAATTAATTAAATTAATTCCCTCACCCACCTAGAGTTACTCCTAGAATCACTCATAGGTGCCCCCAAATTCCCTTACAGGTTTTAAAGGCTTTCCCTATTATTAAATTGTTAATTCTGTTTAAATTAGAAAGCTCTTAAATGGTAGATTCCTTACTAAGTTTGACTTTCCACTTTTTCCCTTAAGTTCCCCTTTTTCCCTTTTTAAGTTTACCTCTTTTCCTAGTTTCCTAATATGTTAGATGCTCCCTCTTTCCCCTTTTTACTTAGAACTCAAAAAGGCAGGTGTGGAAATTAACCCTTTTTCCCTTTTCTTATTTAATTAGTATATTTTAAATTATCAAAGTAATAAACACTTAATTCCCTTTTTAAATTTTTATTCCAACATATTTTTTTTAAACAATTAATTTCTTACTCCCTTCATGTTACAAGATTTAACGAAGATCATAATTATTATTCAAGTGGTTTTTTTATTATTATTATTATTATTTATTTTTATTTTTAAATAATTTTTATTTTTATAGAGAGATAAAATTTTACCACTAGCATAGGTTAGACTTAAACCTTAAATTTTCGTATTGGGCAACATCTAATTAGGGAATTTGTTTTAAGAATACTTAACATGTTATTCATCCTAAGGCCATCTAGGTTCATTCCTCTATCATTAACAACATGACGTGCCCTTCAGGACGTACTAGGTGCTCCAAGGGTGCCAATTGCCTCATCTATTCCCTTGCGCAATGTGCCCTTCAGGATGCACTACGTGCTACAAGAGTGCCACTCGCCACTCTCCATTTTTCTTGGGCAACGTGCCCTTTAGGACGCACCACGTGCTCCAAGATTGCCACTCGCCTCTTGACTGACTTGGTAGACATCAATAACCCCTGGAGTCAATACTCCGCCAAGTGAACTTGTGGGAGACTAAGGGCCTCTAAGGAATAAGGCCCCTGCCTTATTGCGCACCCCTTAGAATCATCGTGAGTGACTATCACAGCCTTCCCTCATGACATTGTGGGACCTCTCAAATTAGGTAATCGTTAACCTACAGTTCGAGCCACGACGAGAGTGCTAGTAGGTTGTGGCAGGGCTGCTGTCCACACCTCTCCCTCAAAATATTTGGTAGCCATGCATGACCCCTTTACTCCACACGTGAATATGGTCGAAAAGCTATTGTCAGCCTGCATCATCAACAAATCATGTCAGAATATATCCATATCATATCATCTAATCATATGCACTAGTATCACAGTAATACAATCAAACCCCAATGGTACACTCCATGACTCGATCCAGAGTCCAAGGGGTTCGATTGATGCCTCTGCATCCTCGAGGTCCAAAATCCTGCACACTCAGTAAAACTGAGTCAATAGCACCTGTCTATGTCAATGCAGTAAAACGAAAAGTCATTAACCCATAACGCCTCAATATCAAAATAAAATGTTTTAATAGAATAATAATCCGAATCACTTTCGAGCAAGTGTCCTCCAAGAATAAGTTCACTCAGTGTGCTAGAGCGGGATGTTACATACACCCCCTCTTGGTCTAAACTTTGTCCTAAAGTTTCATAGTAAAAATGTTGAATAAGTGTATCATAGTATCATAAGTCTATCTATCAAACAAAAATGGAAACTGTTGGCGGATATCATATGCATCCTCCCAGGCCTCAAACTGCGGACTATAGTTGTCCCACTGGACCTTGACCTGATCTACTGTTCGACGCCATAGCTGTCGAATGTGATGATCCAAGATGTGGATCGGCTCAGCCGTGAGAGAACCCTCGTACGACACCTGCAAGGAGCTCAAGTCAAATCATGTGAAGGATCACTAATATACTGTCTCAAAACAGATACATGAAAAACATCGTGCATATGCCTCAAAGAATCAGGCAAGGCTAGTCGATAGGCCACAGGCCCCTTTCTCTCCATAATCTCGAAAGGTTCCATGAACCTAGGAGAGATTTTAGCTCGCTTCCCAAACCTGATCAAACTTGATGCGGTTTAACCCACAAGAACACTCGATCACTGATTTCGTAACTACAGTCAACACAGTGCGCATCAACATAACTCTTTTGCCAATCCTACGCTTCTTTAATCCTTTTTCTTATTGTTTGCATTTGATCTTCCATTTCTTGGATCACTTCTGGTCCCACCAAGACCCTATCCTCAAGCTGATCCCAACTCGATGGCATCCGACATGGTCTCCTGTAAAGGAACTCGAAAGGTGCTATCTTAATGGTGCTCTGGTAACTGTTGTTGTAAGCAAACTCCACTAGTTGCAAGAATTCTTCCCAACACTTTTGTTGGTCCATCACGTACATGCGCAACATGTCCTCCAAGGTTTGGTTCATTAGTTCGATCTGCCCGTCATCCTCCGGGTGATACGCAGTACTAAAGTTAAGTTTGGTTCCCAAGGCCTCTTGGAAACTCGTCCAAAATCGTCCAGTAAACACTGATCCTCGATCAAATATAATCCTCTTAGGCACGCCATGCATCCTCATAATCTCACTGATGAAAACTCTAGCTATGTTAGGTGCCTGATACATCGTACACACGGGAATAAAGTGAGAATTCTTCATCAGAGTGTCTACTACTACGAAAATTGAGTCATGTCTCCTTTCCGTTAGTGGCAATCCAACCATAAAATCCATCGAAATAACCTCCCATTTCGATTCCGGAATAACGTGTGGTTGTAGTAATCCTGCTAGGTGTTTATGTTCAACCTTTACCTGCTGACATTCTAGACATCTAGCCACATAGTTGACTATGTCTACCTTCATTCCCTTCCAGAACAATAAGGGTTTAAGGTCTTCCCTCATCTTCATGACTCCCGGGTGAGCCATGTAAATTGCTCTATGAGCCTCACTCAGGATCAATATCCTCAACTAGTCATTCGGCGGTACGTAGATCCGATTTTTAAACCTCAATAATCTATCACTATCAAACGAAAATCCTTCAAATCATGGTACCATCATTGTGTCTTGTATGATAAAACCATAGACCTCTTTGTACCAGTCATCATTACGCTGTAAAGTTAGAATATTTTCACTCAGATTCGTCTGAAGAGGCAGCACCGAAGAGATGCGTGGGCTCCGACTCAATGCATCTGCCACTCAGTTCACTATTCCTTTTATGTAAGTAATCTCAAGTCGTACTCACTACACAATTCCGACCAATGCCATTATCGCGCGTTCAGGTCGCTCTGCGTAAAGATGTGTTGTAGTCCACAATGGTCAGTTTTTAGTTCAAATTTTCATCTGACAAGGTAGTTTCTCCAAAACTTCAAAGCATAAATGATGGCTAACAACTCCAAATCGTGCGTCGCATAGTTCTCCTTATGCCTTCTCCGTTTCCTCGAAGTGTAAGCGATCACTCGTTTGTCTTGCCTCAAGACTCCACCTAAGCCATCCTTGGATGTGTCAGTGCATACCAAGAAGTCCGCATCCATGTCAGGGACCTTTAGTATCAGTGTTATTATCAACAACTCCTTGAGCCTCCAAAATGCTTCTGCACATTTCTCGGTCCAAACAAACTTCTTGTTTTTCTTCTGCAATTCTGTGATCGAATTTGATATCTTCGAAAACCCCTCGACGAACCATCAATAGTATCCTACTAAACCCATGAAGCTATGCACTTCTGGGACATTCGTCGGCGCAGGCCATTCCATGATAGCCTCAGCCTTAGTTGGATCGACGACGATGCCTTTGCCAGAGATGACATGCCCTAAGTAGTGAATCTTCGATTGATAAAAAGAGAATTTGGACAACTTCCCATAGAATTTGTGCTCTTGTAGACACCATAGTACCAAGCACAAGTGCTCATCATTCTCCTCCATCGTCCAAGAGTAAATCAAATATCGTCAATGAATACTTGGATGAACTTGTCCAAGTAGTCACGGAACACCCCATTCATGAAACTCATAAATACCCTGGGGGCGTTTGTCAGTCCAAACAATAAAATAGTAAACTTGTAATGTCCAAACCTCATCTTAAAGGTGTTCTTAGGGACATCATCCTCCTTGATCCATAACTGGTGATACCCTGATTGCAAATCGATCTTGGAGAACACCTTCGCGCCATTCATTTGATCGAACAGATCATCAATTCTCGGTAATGGATATTGATTCTTGATCGTGGCCTTGTTCAGTTGATGGTAGTCAATGTAGAGCCTCCATTACCCATCCTTCTTTCATATGAAAAAAAACAGGTGCACCTCACAGTGACATACTTGGATGTATCAGTCCCAACTCCAACAATTCCTTCAGTTGTATTCTCAACTCCTGTAACTCTGGGGTCGACATCTGATAAGGCGTTCTTGCTATCAGTTTATTCCCCAGTTTTAGGTCTATCGTAAACTCCAATTCCCTCTCTGGTGGCATCCCAGGTAACTCCTCTGGAAATACGTCTGCAAACTCTCTTACCACCGAAAGGTGTTCTAAACCTTCCGTTAACATTTTTTTGTTTAACGCAAGGATCACATAAATCTTACACCCCTTGCGCATGCTCTTCCATATATGTAAGGAAGAGATGAACCTCAGGGAAAATCCCTGGTTCCATCCTACAATCACATGTCTGTGTCCCTCGTCATCGACCAAGCTCAACCGTTTCGTCTTATAGTTGAGTATCGCCTCATGCAATTCCAACTAGTCCATTCCAATCACAACATCATAAGATCCTAAGATTGTGACGTACAGGTGGGCCCTAGTTACAAACTCTCCCAGGTTAAGGGTACAACCCATAACCCTTTCTCCTACCTTCTGTTTGGCTCCCAAAGCCATCTCTACAAATCTGAACTCATCATGTTCGACTGTCACTACTCTAATCCTTTTTAACATGGCACTATAATGGAACTCTTGGTAGCACCGAGATCAATCAAAACTAAGCATCTGGTCAACAACGATACCTAAGGTCTCGAGCATAATCAATTGGTGCTATGCCTAGAAGTTATTCACCGCTGCATGATTCTAACAGGCCTTGCCCAAATCTCCCATGGTAGTGGGTCCGACTAATCCAGATTCTCTAGTCCTCTTCACTGGGAAGTCGCACTGGAAATGTGGCTCCCCAATTTCCAACATACTTTCTTTAGTCCAGTAATCTTGGTACCCGAAGTAGAAGTTGAATTCCAATGCTAAGCCCAACACAAACTCGTTGACCTTAAGTTTATGGGTAAAATGGCGCAGAGCATATTGAAGAATCTCCAAAATGAGCCTTGTACTCGGGTGTCGTGCGACTGCCTTATCGCAAGGAGTCGAACTCATTGAGATGATGCTTAATGAATTCCTCAGAAATGTACCTCTCCTGGAACCGTCCCTCAAACAGTTCCCATGGCATGTTG
>JZKD02S1644143.1:451085-461610 GCA_000966675.3 Picea glauca
GGATAAGGTGAGGAGGTTAGGATGATCCCACTAAATCATGAAAGCGAGTAAGATCCAAACCATTCGGATGCCACCTCACCATAGAAGCTTCTCCTTCTAGAATATTCGAGAAAACACTCGTTTTTCCCACGTGCTGGCATTCTCGCACCCTAGCTATAGTGCAACCTACGAACTGTTCGCATCCTGGCTATGGTGCAACCTGTGAGAATTGGTCATTCTCGCATCCTGCCTATATAGCAACCTGCAAACTTCCCTTTTTATAAGGTTTTTACATAGGAAAAAGAAACTTCTTTTCTCAGGAGAAGTTCTTCTCCCTTCTCTCTTTAGGAACTTAGGCCACTGACCCCTCTGAAGGAAACAGATAGTTTTACATCATTAACAACCATAGGGATGACGAAAATAATGTGTAACAAACTCGTTGTCCAGAATTATAAACACTGATTTTTAGCAAGGAAAACAATATCCCCAATTATATAATTTCTACCAAGGTAAAATAAAAATGCAACCACTAGTAATGTATATATAAAATTGCAACCAAATATGCCTATCTAAATTTCCATCCACCAAAAATCAATTTCTAACCATTAAAATCAGAATCTGGCCTTCCAGTAAATACATGCAATGTTGAGTTTATGAAACGCAGAGTCACAATGCAGAGTAAAACAAGAACACTGCGATCAAGATAAAACACATTCCTCAATTGTAAAAATGTATTAACTCAGGGTAAAACAATTCCATCTCTAGATAATACACAATCATCATTCATCCTACCACAGAGGCAACACTTTACTTGTGTTACATATTTACAATCGCTGAGGTAATATTCTTACAGCCATTACATAATGACAATCACTAAAGTAATACTTTTTTTTTCATTCATTATCTATTTAAAATAGTAGAGGTAATATATAGTTTTTTACATCTATTACAAAATTACCACCGCAGAGGTAAGGTTTTTACATCCATTACATAATGACAATGCATAATAATAAAAACGAGTCAATCCAACAAGAAAAAAACGCAGATTGAAGTTAAATGCTTTTCACATCTCGGGATACAAATATAAAGATGTTGACAACAGTAAGAGAATGCCTGGGCCATAAGGATAACTTGTTGAAGGGATCGCAAGGATTCTATCAGTCAAGGCGCAGAAAAATAAACAATAAGGAAGCAAGATAATCCATACGTAGGGGTCGTACTAGAAGGCACAAGTCACACAATCAGGCAAGGACAACAACAGATGTAGACGGTTGATAGGCTTGTCCTTCGCTTCACCATCCTTGCACAGAAAAGTAGGGCATTGAGATCCATAGGTATTTTAATGCCAAGGCAACAACCGTAGATCAGGCTCTTGGCTAACTGCTCAGGCAAGGACTAGTGGGATAGGGACGAAAGGAAAAAAAATCGCATGGATCACAGTCATCACCACAGGACTGTCAAGTCATGCGGGGAATGAAGTCCATGGGAGGCAACAATCATCGATCTAGGCTAAGAAAAGTTACAGCAATCAACTTAAAAGACATCAGTTTACCTTTCCAATAAATAATCATATCCAAGCATAAGTCCTAATACAATGTACCAAACAAAATGAACAGAGTGTACCATTGCCTGATCGCCTGCTCCAAGTGTTGTCTGCGTGCTTCGTGCAACTCCTGCTTGCCAACCGATGAGACTTCACCAGTACCTCCCAGCCAATTCTAGGGGTACTCTTCTTCCCCCTTAGCCACCCAAGCCGCAAAGGGGCCACACACACTATCCAAAGATTTAGACTAGCACCTAGCTCGCCTCGCAAGGCTGAGCTACCACTCCTCATCGAGCTAGGTATCCCAACTCCCACAAGTTAAATCAGTCAAGTAGATATTTATACAATGTAATGTTACGCAAATAGAATATCCCCTTCATCCTTCTCCCTCCTTCATTATATATAATTTTGAACTTCCTTTCTTTCCTAAAACCTCATTTAATTAAAGTTTTAAAAATAAATTCCTAAAAAAAATTCTCTGTACAAGTGTCCCCCATCCCCTACATTCCTCCATTATTTAATTTCTTTAATTAATTAATTAACTTAATTCCCTCACCCACCTAGAGTTACTCCTAGAATCACTCTTAGGTGTCCCCAAATTCCCTTACAGGTTTTAAAGGCTTTCCCTATTATTAAATTTCTAATTCAGTTTAAATTATAAATCTCTTAAATGGTAGATTTCTTAATAAGTTTGACTTTCCGCTTTTTTCCTTAAGTTCCCCTTTTTCACATTTTAAGTTTACCTCTTTTCCTAGTTTCCTAATATGTTAGAATTTCCCTCTTTCCCCTTTTTACTTAGAACTCAAAAAGGCAGGTGTGGAAATTAACCGTTTTTCCCTTTTCTTATTTAATTAATATATTTTAAATTATCAAAGTAATAAACAATTAATTCCCTTTTTAAATTTTTATTCCAACATATTTTTTTAAAACAATTAATTTCTTACTCCCTTCATGTTACAAGATTTAACGAAGATCATAATTATTATTCAAGTGGTTATTATTATTATTATTATTATTATTTATTTTTATTTTTAAATAAATTTTTTTTAATAGAGAGATAAAATTTTACCACTAGCATAGGTTAGACTTAAACCTTAAATTTTCATATTGGGCGGCATTTAATTAGGGAGTTTTTTTTAAGAATACTTAACACGTTATTTGTCCTAAGGCCATCTAGGTTCATTCCTCTATCATTAACAATGCGACGTGCCCTTCAGGATGCACTAGGTGCTCCAAGGGTGCCACTCGCCTCATATGTTCCCTTGAGCGATGTGCCCTTCAGGACGCACTACGTGCTCCAAGGGCACCACTTGCCACTCCATTTTTCTTGCACAACGTGCCCTTTAGGATGCACCACGTGCTCCAAGGGTGCCACTCGCCTCTTTACTGTCTTGGTAGACATCAATAACCCCTGGAGTCAATACTCTGCCAAGTGAACTTGTGGGAGACTAAGGGCCTCTAAGGAATAAGGCCCCCGCCTTATTACGCGCCCCTTAGAATCATCGTGAGCGACTGTCACAGTCTGCCCTCACAACATCATGGGACCTCTCGAACTAGGTAATCGTTAACCTATAGTTTGAGCCACGGTGGGAGTGCTAGTAGGATGTGGCAGGGCTATTGTCCACACCTCTCTCTCAACATCTCTGGTGGTCGTGCGTGACCCCTTTACTCCACATGTGAGTCTAATTGACAAGTTATCGTCAGCCTGCATCATCAACAAATCATGTCAGAATATATCCATATCATATCATCTAATCAGATGCACTAATATCACAGTAATACAATAAAACCCCAATGGTACACTCCCTGACTCGATCTAGAGTCCAAGGGGTTCCATTGATGCCTCTGCATCCTCAAGGTCCAAAATCCTGCACACTCAGTAAAATCGAGTCAATAGCACCTGTCTATGTCAATGCAGTAAAACGAAAAGTCATCAACCCATAAAGACTCAATATCAAAATAAAATGTTTTAATAGCATAATAATCCGGATCACTTGCGAGCAAGTGTCCTCCAAGAATAAGTTCGCTCAGTGTGCCAGAGAGGGATGTTACAAAGGGAGACCCTTCCATTGTAGATACTTCCATGAACATGGACATATTTTGAAGGATTTTCCCCTACCTTTTCATGGTCATAAATATGACTCTTCCCTTGCTCAAAATCAATTTTGTCCTAGACATATGTCATCCTCAACACCAGTTCTTCTTATTCTTCTATAGATTGTTCCCACCACTCAGGAAGACAACATCCAACTCTAGAAAGTAGATAGCTTGCCTCCTGCACTGAATATAAACTACAATCTTCCCCCCTGAATTAAGTCACTCCAATGGATGACTCCCTCACTCATCAACAACCACTCTTTCCTCTCCATACACTCAGGGTTAAACATCTTTCTTATCCTATCCCTTTTCCTATCAATATAATTATTCACTCTTTTCATTTTCTGAAGATGGAGCCCCCTCCCTCTCTACAAAACCTTCCCTTCCCCATCCTCTATTCTTCCTGGAACCCTCTTGTTTCTTCTTCCTTCTGCCTCCCCATTCGGGCTTGCTACACCTCCCAAGCTCCCATCTCTCCCATATTATGAGGACCCCTCCTCAACTGGATCCAAGGACTCATCCATCATATTTAGCCTCAGAAACTGAAATATTTTGGTTCTAAGGCCAGAAGGGTCTAGGCTAGGCATAAATCTGGCCATCCATAAACTCAAAAAAGGTTGAGTTCGATCCTCCCATCTCTCTAAAGCACAAAATCGTGCACTAATTGACTTCGCTTATGGTAGAAAAAACTCACGTTTTTGGGCTCTTAGATAAACACAAGCTCTGACAAGGGTATCCCCATCAAAACCCTCTCTTACAACTACATGGGTTTGGCAAGCCCCAAAAAAATAATTTCCCTAAAAAGGATGATCATCCAAAATCATCCTTCTATAATTCTAGTTCAATAAATAATGTCTTTAGAGGCCTTAGTGACAAAATATCTTGAATCCCTCTTTCCTTCCTAGCAATTTATCAGGATAGATGAAACTGGTCGTTCTAGAGGCCTAACAATTGGTTGGTTGAATCTATCTGTCAATATTCAAAACTTGGCCTTGGAATCCTGCCTAGGGGTAGATCTCCTTTTGAAAGGATTTAGGTTGGAACTCAGGGTTCTAAATGTGTATTGGCCTTATTATGAATGAGCCACTTTTTGGGAATATCTCTTTAAGAAGGAGGTATTGAAAGAAAAAAATATGATTCTAGGTAGATACCTATATCTCTCCTTTGGGAATGCAAAGGTCTAGGGACCTTCGAACAACCTAGACCCACAATATTCCATGTTTTCCCATATCTTCTCTAACATTGGAATTATCGAGATACCACTCATCAAGATCCTCCCCACCTAGAAGAATATGAGGAATGACGATGCTAGGGTGGAAAAAATATTAGATCGCTTTCTGGTCCATTAATCCCTCATTGATTTCCCTATTCGATTCAAACAATGGATCAACAATGGACCAGAATCAGACCACTACCTGATTTGGATTGAACTTGACTTTGGACCAAAGAAACTAGCCTACCCTTTCAATTTCAACACAACCTGGCTAGAGGATGAAGACTTCCATAAATTGGTAAAGGAAAATTGGATGGTCATTGACCCAACAACCGCCCCCCAGCAACGGTTTAGTTTGTGGAAAATATTAAGCGTATAAAGAAGATGGATTTATCTTGGGCTAGTGAAAAGTGTTCCAGAGAAGACCTATAACTAAGACATATTGAATCCCAACTTGATCATATTACCAAATCGAAGGATGGTGTTTTTTACTCACAAGAGACCAAAGAAAATTTAATATCTTTGTAGACCCGTTGTAAAAGATGTTGGACAATAAATAAGCTAAATGAAGTCTCAAGAGTAGAGCTATTTGGCTGTACAAAAGAGACGAAAACACACAAAAATAATCATGCCTTTGCAAAAGGGAGGAAGCATAAAAACACTATTTGGAAACTACAAGGCTAAGGGGACTCTCCATTCACCTCATTTGAGTATCTAGCTCAACTAGGTATCACACACTTCCAAACTCTTTTTAGGACTGGTCTTAGAGAAAATACCATGGATATTATTAAATTGGTAGTCAAATTCCTTAGATTTGTTGATGATGATGGAAATCGAGATCTATTTGTAGAAATCATTGAAGAGGAACTAAAATAAACAATCCAAACCTTCCAAAAGGATAAAATCACGGGTCCGGACGGGTGGACTATTGAGTTATATTTTCATTTCTTTGATCTACTTGGAGTGGACCTCTTATAGGTAGTAGAGGAGTACATAAGGATTGGGTATCTATATGCACCTATAAATTCGGCCTTCATTGCTCTCACTCCAAAAAGAGATGAACCTTGATCCTTTTATGACTTCCATCCTGTTTCCCTCTACAATTTCCTGTACAAAATCATAGGCAAAATTATTGCAAGAAGAATAATCCCATCCTCTCAAACACAATGTCAAAAGAAAATTTTGGTTTTCTACAAGGTCACCAAATACATGAAGTTATTGGTGTATCCCAAGAAGGACTTTACGGCCTAAAAACCTCCATATCCTGAGGAGACATACTAAAAGTTTACCTATCAAAGGATTTTGATATATTAAATTGGTCCTACATCAGACTTCTCCTTAGACATTTGGGTTTTGAAGTCCCCTTTATCAAGTGGATTGTGGTCTGTTTAAATTCAATATCCTTTTCTATTCTTATAAATGGGGTAGCCTCTACTTTCTTTCACTCAGACCGTGGATTCATAGAAGGCTACCCACTCTCTCGTCTCCTATTCCTTCTGGTGATTAAGTGTCTTAGCCGAGAAATAGATCACGACGTCCGCTCTGGTAATTTCCACAACATATTGGTCGCCCCAAGACAAAAAATTACGTACCTTCTTTTTTTGGATGATATTCTATTATTCTCTAGAAATCTACTTCGGGATGCAAAGAAACTGGCTAAAATTCTAAACATGTTCCATCTAGCCACAAGTATTACCATCAATGTTCAGAAATCAACAATTTTGTTTTATTGGATGGAGGAGGAGGTAGAAGTTTACTTTAAAACAATATTCCCCTACAAGACTAGACTTTTAGGAGGGAATAAAATACTTTGGTTTTCATTTAAAACAAAATGATTATCGTAAATAAGACTGGTGTTGGATTCTATCCAAACTGGAAAATCAATTAAAAGGACATAGTTTTAAATGGCTATCACGGGAAGGGAGGATTAATTTGGAAAAAACAATATTGGAAGCCATCCCAGTCTACTGGATGTAACTTTTCTGGATCCCAAAAGGAATTATAGATGAAGCAAGAAGGATATTTTTCCTCATTATCTTGTTCGGAACACAGGAAAAATATACCACCCCCTAGGCCAAGTGGGATCAACTAGCTCATCCAAAATCCCTAGTTGCATGGGGTATAAAAAGCATTTTTCCTTTCTCAAAATCTTTGGCAACTAAATCTGGTTGGATACTGCTCACCAAAGACAACCTTTGGACAATTGTTTTGATACAAAAGTGCATTCGCCCAGATTCACTTGAATATTGGATTCAAAAACTAGAAAAACAACATACAAACTAATCCATTATCTGGAATGCCCTGCTATTATCTTTTCAAGTAATCAATGATGGATTATCCTGGAGAGTGGGAAATGGATCTCGAGTTCGAACTGGAGTTGATCCCTAGCTAGGAAGTGGGTCACACATTCCTTGAGTCTTGAGCCAATTGACAAACTTCACCTACAATATATTTTTTACCTTCCGAAAGTGACATAATCACTTAACACCTCTCTATGGAAACAAGGATGGAAGAAGGTAGAAACTATTAGATTTTCTGTCCCACTCGGAACAATGGAACAACTATATCACTTCATTTCAGTCAAGTCACATATGTGTCACTAAAGGATAAGATGAAATTGTATGGAGAAAATATCCTCATGGGGTATAGACTCCAAAATTGATATAGATCTCAATAAATATTGAACTAATTCAAAGGGATCCATTCTGGTGGTGGCGAGGTATATGCAAAATAAATTACCCACAAAAAGAAAATATTTTCATGTGTTCTGTACTCAATAAACAATTCCCACTTGGGACAACATGAAGAAGTGAAACATTGAAGGACCTAGATGGTGCCCCCTCTGCAAAGTATTGAATGAAAATAGCACACACCTTTTCATCCTATGTCCTTTCTCCAAACAAGTCTGACAAGATATAACAATACATCTAAATAGAATAATAACTTGGGAAGGACCCACTGTAGAAACAACCTAACAACAATGGACTCAACATACACCCTACAAAAACATCAAAGCATTGTATTTTATTGTCTCCTCGGGAATCTAGTTAACACGTAATAAGGATATCATTCAGGACCAACCTTCCCTTCCTGAACTCATTTCTGCCCAAGCATTAGAAATTCTTTCACATTTCCTTTAGGAAAAAGATATCCCTCCCATATTCCTCACTTTCCCCATTCCCATTGACCCCTATAGGACTTCGTATTTCTTCGATGGAGCCTCTCAAAATAATAATCAAATATGTGAAGGGGGTGCAACTCTATACTTCTCTGACAAATACCTATGCAAAATCAAAATGGGATTGGGTCCAGGAACAAACAACTATGATGAAATCTTGGCCTTAAAGCTTCTACTACAATTTGTAGGGGAAAAGGGGGTATGAAACCTACAAATATTTGGAGATTCAAAAAATGTTATCAACTGAACTCGTGAACAACAATATTGTCACAACATTGTTTTGTAGCCTCTCTTAGAGGAAATCTTCATATTACTAGATGCTTTTGACGCTTTCTCACGGTACTTGGCACATATCTGAAGAAAAGGAAGAAGACACATGTGATTTTTTTCATCACCCCTTATTAAAGGCCACATAATAATTCCTCCAACAACAACTGTCATTGTTCTACTTTGGATCACCAACATTACCTTTTTCTGAAATATTGAACGGTTTTTTTTCTTCTCTCTACACTATACAACCCTGAATTCCTCGCAGGGATAGACTGCTCATGAATATCGCAAAACTATGTGACACATATATTTTGTATCTCATTAATGTACTAATTTTTTTTCCTTGGTGATTACAGAAGGTAGACTCATATATAGTACATATGGAAAGCGCTCAACACCTACAAAATGTAATTTTGTCTCTCCGGATGAATAAAATTATGCTTGTTTTCCAAGGAATTTTTTTTATAAAAAGTGAATATAATAAAAATGAAAAGAAATACTAAAATTATAACAAGGATAAATATAATAATATAATTAATAAAATACCGAGATAATATGAAAGAGATTAGAAAAAATTTAAAGGAAAATAATTGTTAACTTCAACTCTTTTTTTTTTGTAAATAAAAAGATTTAATTCTGGAAAAACATGTTGTAATCATACATAACAAAGTCATGTCTCGAGGTGTGCTACCTATTCCACCAGAAAAGTGTAAACTAGAATATATGGATACCTTATGTTCTAGCTTTATCATGAGAAAAAAACCGCCACATGCTCTGTCAAACATTTGGAAACTAGAACAGGTGGCAGGGGAATGTATTGTCTAATTTGTCTGAACATGGAGAGAGAGTCTTGAACATGGGTATGGAAAATCAATTGTATATTTGCAAAAACATTGCATAGACTAAGCATCAAAATAACCAACATCAAAAGAACTAAGCATGAAAAGAATGAGTGTAACCTATTTTAACCTGAGCCCCACCATGAGCAGTGAAGACGTATGGTTGCACATAGGTTGGGAACGATTGTTGGCTTTGTGAGCTCGAGAGCGCTCCATCCAGAATGTTGAGTTGGATGTTGATAAAGGTATTCCTGTGAAGTTTTTCTTACATATCTCTGTGCACCTCAAAGATGAACTCCAAATCCTATGGCACAAGGAGGCAAGTGGAGTGCGGGTCTCGTTCTGGAGCTGAGGATGGTGGTGGAGGTTGTATTGGGTAGTCAACTGATGGAATTTATTTCTCAATTATGCAAGTCACCAAGACTGAGGTGCATGATGCAATAGGGACAAAGTGACTAGTGCTAGGCAATTCATGGGGGTATGGAACTACATAGAGGAGGGATTCTAGTGGAACCATAATTGTCTCTTTCGGAATATCCTCCTCTACAATAGCCATTGGAGGCATAGTTTTCTATTGATATCAGTAAATCAGAGAAGTCAAAGAAGCCTGGGTGAGCATGTGAATTCGATGCTTCCCGGTAGCATAGTTGTTCTATGAAGGCCCTCTCTTAGGCTTACCATGCTCCTGTGGCATGGTGGTGAGGAAAAACTAGAATATAAGTGGCTTGAGAAATCACAGAGCAGGGAGAATGACAAGAGAAAATCCAAAATTCAATAGTTGAGCTGAGTGGGAGGAACCGTAACATACCAGGAGGAATTGGAGGGGCACCGAGGGAGCTGAAATGACCTTGTCCATGCCTCATATACCCATCTCCATCCACCAACCATGGTACATTGAAGGAACCATTAAACCTATGCGAGGGAGCTATCGAACCTACTCTCAAGCGCTTTGAATACTATGTGTTATCCCCATTTTGTGGATAACTAAGGAGACAATTTATCAAGGCACTCATGTTGCAAATATGGAGTGTTGAGAGACTACATGACCAACAATACCCTTTTCACAGATGGAAAACCCACTCACCACCATAGTGTTGGGTATGTGTTATATTCTTTGCATGAGTAGTAGTGTTTGAGTGTTTGTGTCGGGCGCGCAAGGGGGTTAGAGGGGGGTGGAGCCCCCCACGTGGGGGTTCGGGGGCAGCGCCCCCGAATTTTTTTTTTCGGGACGACATATTTCCGGGACCACATGATATTAGGTGGTTTTTTGGCACATGGTTTTTTGCCGATTGTTTTCTATTTTCAGTTAAGGAATTAGGGTTTTGGACTAATCCAGGTCATTGGGTTAGGGTTTTGGATGTTGTTGGCTCCTATATGTATATTGTATTGTAAACAATGTAACACAA
>JZKD02S1644143.1:471025-509632 GCA_000966675.3 Picea glauca
CTGCCGGGTGATGGTGACTGGCCTTCACTTGTTGACACTCTAGGCATCTGGCGACGAAATGGACTACATCGCACTTCATGCCTACCCAAAAGAAGAGTTTCCTCATCTCCACGTACATCTTCTTCACACCCAGATGTGCACAATAAAGTGCTCTATGGGCTTCCTTCAGTATGGTGCTTCGAATATCCCCATTCTCCGGGATGTACATCCTTCCTCGATATCTTAACAATCCATTTGTTTCTAGATTATATCCTTCATACTTTGGGTCTATCCGCCTCCCACTCTAGAGTTCTGAAGTAACCTTTAAATACCAACTGTCTCCTAGTAGTTGTGTCAGCACATGTTCCCTTAGACTGACCTTTAAGGTTACCAAGGAGAAGATACATGGTCTCCTACTCAAGGCATCTGCGACCACATTTTCCTTTCCCTTTATGTATGAAATATCGAAATCATACTCCTCATAAACTCACTCCATCGCCTTTTCCTGGCATTCAAATCTCTTTGGGTGAAGAGATGTTTTAAACTTTGATGGTCCGTTTTGAGCTCAAAATTTCATCCCACAAGATAGTGCCTCCAAAGTTTCAGAGATAGCATTACAACTGCCAACTCTAAATCATGAGTCGCGTATAACTCTTTGTGTTTCTTCAACTTTCTTGACGCATAAGCTATCACTCCTCCATCTTGCATTAGCACGGCCCCTAGCCCTTGTTTCAAGGCATCCGTGCAGACCATGAAGTCCTTTTCCATATATGGCACTCGTAGAATTGGCGCACTAGTTAGTAACCTCTTAAGCTCAATGAATGCGCTATCACATTCTTCTGTCCACTCATACCTGACCCCCTTGCGTTGCAAGGTGGTTATGGGTTTCACTATTTTTGAGAATCCTTCCACAAATCTCCGGTAATAACCTGCTAGCCCCATGAAGCTTCTCACCTCATGGGCATTTTTCGGCACTGGCCATTCCAGAATGGCCTTTACCTTTTCTGGGTCCACCGAGATTCCTTCGTCTGAAATGATATGACCTAAATAGTGGATCTCTTTCTGGAAGAAGGAACACTTCGACAACTTCCCATACAATTTGTTCTCCCTAAGGCAAGACAACACTATTCGCAAGTGTTCCTCATGTTCTCTTTCATTCTTGGAATAGATGAGAATGTCATCTAGAAAAACTTGTACAAAACAGTCTAAGTACTTCCGGAATATGTCGTTCATGAGGCTCATGAATATTGCTGGCGCATTGGTCAATCCGAAAGGTACTACAACAAACTCGTAATGTCCAAACCGAGTTTGAAAGGCAGTTTTTGGGATATCACTTTCCTTAATCCTTAACTGATGATACCCAGATCGCAAGTCGATCTTTGAGAATACTGCTGCTCCCTTCATCTGGTCGAAGAGGTCATCTATTCGCGGCATTGGGTACCTATTTTTCACTGTAGCATGGTTCAAGTCCTTGTAGTCTATACACACTCATAAGGATCCATCCTTCTTCTTTACAAAAATTACCGGTGCGCCCCAAGGTGAGACACTAGGCCTTACTAGCCCTAAGTCTAGTAACTCCTTCAACTGCATTTGCAATTCACAAAGTTCCGGCGCTGTCATCCGATACAGAGTATTGGATATTGGTTCTGCACCAGGTTTTAGCTCAATAGTAAAATCAAGCTCCCTCTCCGAAGGTAACCCTGGTAACTCGTTCGAAAAAACATCCTGAAATTCTGACAAAACCGAGTACTGATCCAATGAGGGTCCCTTCCTTTCTTTCACTGCCTCCACTACATAAAGTCGACACCCTTGTCTCAGGCACCGCTTAACTTTCATAGTTGATATAAAGAGTAATGACACTTTTCTTTGTACACCTTGGATCTCTATTGGTCTTCCTTCATCATCAATACAAAGCACCTTCTTTACAAAATAATCTACCAAGGCTCGATGAGCTACTAACCAATCCATTCCAATGATTAGGTCATACGCCCAAAGAGCAGTGACATATACCTTCAACCTGGTAGTGCACACTCCTAGGTCTACTATACAATTATCGACACTAGGTCCTATAGCTTGTTTTTCCCCCGAAGCCATCTCGACTTGTTTAAAGTCATCGTGCTCATAGGTTGCCAACCCACTCTTTTCTAATGCAGATGGTAAAATGAAACTATCTGTCGCACTAGAATCAAACAAAATCTTAACATTAATATGATTTAGCATACCTAATGACTCCACCAGGGTGGATTGATGTTCAGCCTGACGGTTTTTAACCTCTGTGTAAATCTGGTGGTTGCTACTTGACCTCCCCATTGGTGCCTTTCCTTCTCTATGCACAAACCCTGATTGTAACTCTGGACAGTCCCGTTCATAATGGGGTCCTTCGCATCTCCAACGGGCAATACGAGATTGAACCGGTGCACTATTAGGTGACTGATTCGTAAATGAGTTCCATCCCCTGGAACCCCTGCCCCTACTAGCTGCTCCTCGATATGGTCGTGGACCTATATGCATCGTTGGCGATGAACGAGATGCTACACTAGCTACCATTGAAATCCTTGCAGCTACTTTCCTTGGCACGACTCTGTTATCGTAAGGTGGTGGCCTTGAGCCCCCTCCCCTAGGAAATGTCCTCGGGGTCTTTCCTACGTATCCCGGGCGATGCAAAAATGTCGATCTTGTACCCCCTGTTAAGTTTATGTGTTCTTCTGCGTAACGCACATTTTCTACCCCCTCCGCCACTGAAGATGGTTTCCACATCCGCACCATAGCTCTTATCTTCGGGTTCAATCCATAAACGAAGCGTTCTGGCTGTCGCTGGTCATTGTCCATATATGAAACATACTTGACCAGTTCCATAAACCTAATCTCATATTCTTCTATAGTCCTATTCCCTTGTACTAAGGCATGAAATGCCCCTACTTGTTGTTCCTCATAGTAGGTTGGTAGATATTTCCTTCGGAACCTCTCCTCGAAAAGTTCCCAACATACTGTGTCTGAGGTAAGGTGTAGTTGTCTTTCCAAGTTGCCCCACCAGTTCAAGGTGCTATCTCTTAACTGGAAAATTGCGATCTTGGCCTTTTAATTGGACGCATAGTCCCTTTAGGCACAACACCTTGTCATGCCTTCCAACCATGCTTCCGCACGTTCACTGGCGCGAACTCCAGCAAACTTCGGAAGTTTGATCTTCTACAACTCTCGCGTGATGTCTTCAGGTGGAAATTCTCCCCTCGAGTTACTTGATGCTTCTAGATTACCCATTCCAGATGGTGGGGGTTCCACTTCAATCCCTGCTGGTTGGCGCCCCTTTAAAGTCTCGTTAATGGCTTCCAACGATCGCAGTATGAGGGCTAGTTTGGGCGATGGTGGTGGTGGTGCTAGTGGTGTCGGTGGTGTTGATGGTGTTGGTGATGTTGATGATGTTGGTGGCATCGGTGGTGCTCGTGACGATGCTCCCCTGCCTCGACCCCTTCGAGTCCTGACCATCTTGTATGACTAACCTGCATCACCCCAAAGTTGTCCGGGTGAATTCCAGGATGTTTCATATTGGTGCTACTTAAACTTAGAAACAGGGTTAGGTGTAAGTTTTTTTTACTTGTCTGTAAACAGACATTACTCCATCAGGGGAATTGGCTAGGTTTGGGTTAGGATAAAGTGTCTAAGCTTGGTTAACATCGAATTTTATGGTAGATTAACCTTATACTCAAATAAAATAATTAATTTACAATTATTATTACACCAATTTAACTCAAATTATCTTTACTTTAAATTTAAACTAATTTGACCTTATTTATATATATAAATCATTTATACTAAATTATTTAATTTATTTTAAATTATTTTTAACACTTTATAAAAATAATTGAATCGTATACCCGAGGGTTCAGGCACACATGGGTTCCACGTGCTCGTCTGGCTTTCGAAAGCTCCCTCGTATCTAACCCCCAAATTCTACACCTGTCAACCTTTCGAATCTTTACGCGTCCTTCCTCTGTCTCACTTTCTCATCCGCTGGGACTTTCCTCACATCAGTCTTCATCCATCACAGACCTGCCTCTACTCTACTCAGAGGTTTCCAGAATATCCCTTGCTATGGCTCACATTCTTGCCATTGTTCTGAGCGCCTTGCTAGTGTTGGGTATTGATGTATACGCTCCAGTCCGTTTTGCAAAAACAGAGTATATTGATGTGGTCCCTGACAAGATCTAGGACCTGGAGTCCAGTCTCCTTGAAATATTGGGAACCAATCCCCTGTCTGTACATTTTGCAGAGGTCGCCCTCAGCTATGGTAAGAGGTATGATTCAGTCTGCATGTTGTGCATAGTTTCAGTATCTTCATGAAGAACGTGGAGTTATTCGAATTAAGAAATTGCATAAACCTTCCTTACGCTGTGGTAATGAATGGTAATTTCTTCTTTTTTAAAAAAATGATTTTCTTGAAATTCCAGCCCTGTACGGATTTTGGTATTTTTCTTTCAATTTATTTCATTTATATTTATAAATTTAATCGTTTGTGCATATGCATGTAGTTAGATGCATATACACTGTCTTCCGTATTACTCATGGCCCTTTTGCTCCTAACTGTGAAATTCCCTATTTAAATTTTGGGTTTTGGGGTTTCCTTATGCCCGATACCAAGATTTTCCTGTCCTCATGGACTCCCGATCTCCGATATGCTCCTAGCGCCTTATCCCCTTAAGTTATGCTCATGATCCACACGACCTCGCCTTGTGACCGTAGTCTTATCCTTTATCAGGATTTTGGATATTGCACTATCAATTTGCATGAATCCCGTGCCTATGGGATTCCTGATATCCCGATGCGCCTCTTCAAACTTTAGCTCCTCTTGGCTATGTTATGGGCCCATACGACCCTTTCCCATGTGACTACCATCATACTCTATGTCGGGATTCGGGGTTTCGCGACCTCTCCAGGCGTGATTTTCTCGTCACCGAGAATCCTGAAATGTCGATCTCTGATGCATGTGTGAGCTCTCTCCTCCATGTCACCATTTCCTCGTCACTCAATCGGGTATCATGAAATTGTGACTTCCAATGCAACAATTCCTTTGTATGAAAAAACCCTGAAATGCCGAACCCCGACTCTTTTAGATCCTCGGACACGCATCCCTCAAATCGGATGGATCCAACCGTGTCAAGAAATCGCGGATCGCGATTCCATTATGCAAGAGTTTCACGACTCCGGAAACTCCGATATCGCGAACTCCAACTTTCTGAGATCTCTCACCACGCATCCTCGCCGATGGCGCTAGATGATTGCCACATGTCCCTTCAACGAACGACCCTGATTACGTCGGTATTTCAGGACTTTCAATGTCCCTTTTCCTTCGGCCTCAGGAATGTCGATTTCTCGATTCTCCGATCCTTCCTAGATCCTTGACACCTGGATTCCACTATCTCCCACCGTGGCCCACACAACTCCTCCGTCGGGATATCGCGAATCGCGACTTCAAGCCACAAGAGTTTCTGGCCTTCGAAAACTATGATAAGCCAAACCCCGACTCCTCGAGATCCTCTGACACGCGTCCTCAAAATGCGGGATCTCCTGACACATGTCCCTGTTGTTTGGACGGCTACGATCCTATCGGAAAATCGCGGATCGCGATTCCTCGATGCAATGATTCTACACTCCCAAAATCCCCAATGGGTAAAATCTCGATGTCTCCCTAGAATGCTGACGTGTGTCCTGCCGAGATCAATGACTAGGATCCTTTCTCGGGATTTCGAGAACCACAAGGTCTTGATTTTCTGGTTTAACCAAACCCCGATGAATATGATATCCCAATGACTCTTCCGGGACTCCTCCTCTGCACACTAGGACTTAAACCTTGCGCAACTTTTCCAGATCTTACGGCTGATGGGATTTCACCTGAGATCTGATGGCTCAGATCTGTTCTCCTGCGTAATAGACAACTCTCCTTTGGGATAATGATTAGTTGCATGAGACTCCACGCGGTGTAAAATTTCTCTCTTTGGCATGGTTAAAATTTATGTTGGCCTATTGTTCTTGAGATTTTTACATTATTAACATCACCGAGACTTAACATAGGCAACCAGTTTACATTGTTCCCACACAATACAAGTCTTCTAAATTTCCTTTTCCAACTGCGCATTGGCAGTTCCTCATTTAGGTAAGTTCAAGATGAAGTAGGCCTTTTCAAGGTCCTGCAAATGTCCTTTTTCATTTTATTTAGTATAATTCGTGTAGTTATTGGATCTTGCCAACTTCAAGCCTTAGACAAAAGTTTCCCTCGACATTTCCATCGATTTCAGGTGTCTATCCTACCCGAAACTTCATTGAAAAGTATTACTCAAAATAAAATTAAGTTATCATCTCTGTTTTTCATGCTTAATAGCTTTATTCAGGCTACTTTAAGGGTAGCCATTTTGTGGGAAGTGATCCTTCAAACTATTTGGTTTGCTGCCACTTATTTTTAAGGGTGTTCCTTTAAATATTCAGACTAACGTTGTATTATCCATTCATGATCCAGTTAAAGGGTATTACCTAAAGTTGTTGCTTGTAATAGATGAGATTATTTTCTTGGGTAATGTAAGGGTGCTACCTTCTGTATATTTTCAGATACTGTATCAGTCATATTGAGTCAAACTAAACGTGTTTTGTTTGTAGTTTAAGTGTGGCTGGAGTTAACACTCGGGGTTTTGGCCCTTAGGCCCAAATTTCGAACTAAGATGCTCTGATACCATACGTAACAACCATATAAATCTAAAAATCATTAAGTTTTTTAACCAATTATTTTAAAAACTGAAACAATAACTTCATAGCATAATATTGATTTTTTTTATAACAAGCTTCAGTAATTTAGATTTATCAATAAATATTGAATTCATGACAGAATGAAATAAATACATAACTTAACAAGTACCTGGTCCTGATGCTAATTTATGTTGCCTCTTTGCCTTGTTGCTGCCTTCCTGCTACCTGATACACAGATCAATCCTGCCACAAACAAGAGAATAACTACCCAAAACTACTGTCCTCCCTGCCAACTAGGAAATCTACCTAGCTCCAGGATATCTACGGATATCCTGGACCTCTGTGCCCAAAACCTCCAACAACTTGGTGCCTCCCCTGATCAAAAGCCACATTCCAAAACTACTGTCCTCACAGCAAATGTCGAAGTCCTCAGAAAAATCCCTCCTGCGTCGAATGCTCCTCCCGTCCACCTTCCCCTTCCCTTATTCCTCCTTCGTCGACTCATGCAGTTAATTCTCCAACCACCCTCCGTGCCTGTCCCTTCTCCCCCTTCAATGTTTTATCTTCTCGGGATTCATAGTCCCCTTCTCTGCATATGCAACCATTTTTTTAACATTTTTAATTGATTTCTTAAATTTATTTCTTAGGTCATTAAATGTGATCTATAGTTAAATTATTGCTTAGTTAACCACAATTATTTCTTTAATTAATTTTACTTTGTAATCTTCAAGCATTTATCCAATTAGGGTCGTTACAGGCTAGGGCATGGTGGTGAGGTGCCACTCTTTGACACATGGATGTTTGAGGAGGATAAGGGTATTTACCATAATGAGAGTTCTTATATTCTTGACATGTGGCCTTTGGAGGCCTATCTATGCTTCTCCAACACCAACAATTCCTCAAGGTGGCAAAACGTCCAATAAAGGGGTGACGTCCTCCTAAATTATGGTTTTATTTGTGCAAAAAGTTAAATTTTAAGTGAATTGTTTAATATTACTTTGGTAAGGGGGGACAATTAGTGTTGTTAACCCCTAATCTTGTGTTTTACTCCTTAATTTGTGGACAAACTATGTTAGCTACTTTTAGTATAAATAGAGAGCATAAGATCTCATTTTGAAAGATAACTCTCCCTCATTGTGAGAGGACTTGGTCTGAAATTTTTGGCCCTCTTGTATCTTTTGTATATCATGTGCACTTTTGTATGGCTATACTTATGAATGATTGACAGAAGAAGTGATGCGCTAGCCTTGGAAGGATTTTTTATTTCTATTGCGGTGGATTGTTTTAGCATTTTTCCTTGAATTCGTATGGTTTTTACTCTCTTGCTATCATTTGTTTCAAATCAAGGTTATTGTGATAGGAACTAGGTGGGAAGTATAAGAGCATACACCTCCACCTTAGGCTTCATCACTTTATTCTTCATCTTATTTCTTTAACAAGGGTTTGCTGAGAGAAGTATAAGGGCATACACCCTCTTAGCTTAAACCCTGGCCTAGATAAACTTGCCTTGGGAAGTAAAAGTGATTACACCCCCAAGGAGGTAGCTTCTCTAGGATGATTTTTACTCAATTAACCCAATAGTAAAGGCACTATTCATACTTTTTTTCATTGGAAATATAAAATATTTTCCTTGGTAAACACAATTTTTGGTCTTTTAAAGGTCTCTTACATGAAGTTGATGTGTATCATTGAGAGGATCCTTCCACCACTAGGGTGTCCCCTCTCTCCTAACACTCTAATTTATGTTACAAACATTAACCTACAGCCATTAGGGCTGCATAAACCTAGCTACTAACACTCTCATAACTCCTAAACTAACCCTAGACTAGCTCTCTAAATTCACTCACCTAGTCTACTAATGAGGGAACACTTTTTGGGATAGTTCTTGGAAACTTTTCATGGTTGATTTTTCTACTACATTCCATTGAATTCTACAGCCCTATGGCCATATTTTTATGTAGAAAATGCATGTTTACAATAGCCATATTATCTAGCTTCTTAAGTGCCATTTTTCAGCATATGTTCATTGCTAAGTTTGATGTTGATTTACCTAATTAGTCTAGATATTTATATGATGATTTTAGATGCTTTATTTTCTGATATAAACTGATATCTACTGCTGAAAATTCGGGACAACAAGATTAAATTTCTGATCCAACTAACATCTATCATTTCAAAGTATATTTTCTTGTGTCTTGGGTAGGTACAACCATCTGGAGAAGTATTATACATGTGGGGTAGAAATTAACCGACTTGCAAGGAATTATTCCACTTAGAATTGACCTCTAGCGGATTCACTTTCATTTCCCTCTACCTCCATCTCAATCCCCCTAGGGTCACGATATCACCTCCCTAGAGTGACCTAGTCATCCTTGAAGTGCGGGACCTACATCGAGGTCACATTAGGTGTAGGATTCCCAAGTTGTAGCACTTTTTTCGTGGTTGGGTTGAGCGTTTATCAACCTGAAAATTGCGCTATAACATTTTGGCTATGTTCCCGAGGAAGATTTTGAATCTTCTTCGTACAATAACGAAACTTTGGTTATCTATCCCAAATCCTTTCCTTTAGCTTACCTGGAAACTCCACCCAAGGAATGTTACCTTTCCACCTTTTCTTAATGAGTTACTTTTGAAATTCATCTGGCGACTCCACCTTCCTAGAACCCTTCTTTCCCCAAACCTTTTCCCCCCTGGGAGGTTCAATCCTTCTAAGGTTTACTGAAGAAGGCCTCCTCTCAATTCTCTCATTTATAATAACATTTTCTTTAAATCCCTTCCCCTTTCTCCAATGGATATCCTTGGGAAAGAGACCTATATAAACCCCTTAACATGTCCAATATCCAAGGTTACCCTAACCAGATACCAACATATGTCAAAAAGTGGTTGCCAAAGTTCCTAGGAAACAATGTGAATATTGTCAAGGACCACATTTATTTCATCAGATAAGATATGGAAAATGAAGGTATAGATGATGAATATGTGGCCATGAGACTATTCACTTCATCATTGACTGAAGAAGCCCTTGATTGGTTTAGATGACTCCCTGATAATCATATCACGAACTATGATGATTTTCCTCCTTATTTAAAAGAATATGGTCAAGAAAATCATATGGTGGGACACCTAGGACTCAATTCAATCAAATAAATAAAAAGGAGAATGAAACAATAAAGGAATTCATTTCAAGGTTTGACAGGTTGTACAATCGAATTCCAACATATTATCATCCAACAACATCTTCAGTTTGTCTCCTTTACATGAATTCCTTTGAATGGTTGTTCCAATACATTACTAAAGATAAAAATCCCACATCATTGGTAGAGGATAAATAATTTAGTATTGGCATTGAAGAGAATCTCCTTGATTAAAAAATAGAACCTTTTTCAGTACCCTCATAGAAAGACAAAATCAAGGACGAAGGTTTCCAACATCAATGTTCCTGATTTGATTGGTTTCCTGACTCAAATGATATAGAATATGAATACTCAGTTTTTCCAAGTGAAGGATAAAATTATGAACTATATGACTACAGTGGAAAGAAATGAGTCTCCTCCCAGAACTCTGTTTTCGAGATAGCAAAGAGATGCCACCAATTGGAAACAAAGAACTCAACAAGAGGCAAAGGCCCTGGATACTTTGAAACTTGTTGGAACACTTGATATAGAAGCATGGTGTCTCCCATGCCAAGAACCCCACGAGGAAGATGAACGCCCCCAACAAGATGAATATTATTTTGACGATATAAAATTCATAATTTGCAATCTCAACGATGAACATGTTACTCAAGAACATATCAATGAATCTAGAAGAATAGGAGAAAGAGAGGGGAGAATCGTGTCCTTAAATAAACTAACAGATTATCAGAGGAAGTAATTGAGGAGGAGGGAAATTATAACATATAGAAGAAAAATGTCTTCATCTCCTCCATCACATCCTGATACTCCTCTTCCAATATCAGAAAAGGTGGCTCCAACACATCCATCTCCAGTATGTGAGTTTCTTCCTAAGTTGAATCCTACATATGACATTCAGTTGAATATAGATGTTGCAAACATGTTTGGAAAATTGAATATGATGGTCCCAGTGGTAGAGATGTGTAAGATCCCTTCTGTAAAAAGTGATTTTTTGAGGATATTAAAGGTGCTATTTGAGAAGGAAGATCCTCTCATCATGTTAAACACTATGTATCTCAATTGGCCAAAATACAAGAACCCTCCCTTCTATCTCTCATTAGGCATGAATGGAATCTGCTTAAACAACTGCATGCTTGATTCATGGGCCTCAACAAATGTCATATTATTGAAGGTGATGAAACAACTTGGTTTCAAGAGAACCCAACCTTATGGAAAATTTTTTGGTATTTATTCAAGAATATTTAAGGTCTTGGGAGTATGTGAGGACATTGAGGTATTTTCGATAGATTTTCCACATATCAGTGTCCTCATGGACATATTGGTGATTGATGTCCCTGATGCCTGAGGGATGCTCTTGTCTTGGACATGTTCCTCATCCCTTGGAGGTTTCCTTAGTATGAACCTTACACATGCATATATTCCCATGGGAGATGGCACGTATGAGATCTTACATAACAGGGAAAAGAAAGATACATGTGTGATGAATTTGAGGGGCCCCAATTATGTCAGTGAACACTACCATGATATACCTCCAAATATTATTGAGTATGATCCATCCAAATTACCCTTCATGTAGAAAGATGTAGTAGATATGTTTCTACCATGGACAGATGAAAATAAGACAACAAAATACCATAAGAAGGATTCAGAATCTATTCATATTATACAAAAGGAAGGTGAGAAAAATGACTAATTCATCGAAGATACACTCCACACAGAGCCTCCATACAATGCGAATACACATTGCATCAATTTCAATGAAGGAAGTCTTGTTCTCATGTGGGAAAAAATAAAAGGCAAGCCCATATATGAACATAATGACAACAATTCTTGGCTTGGCCCTTACATCATCAAGAATAAGTCTAACAAAGAAAGGTATTATCTGACAACATTATATGGTAGATAGATGCCACTACCAGTAGATGGGTCTCTTCTCGAACCTCATCCAGGTCACATGACTTTTTCAAAGCTCGTGCCCAAGGTAAGTAGGTATGTCATTTTCATTCCATTCATTTTGCATATTTATTTATCATACTAGTTTATATGCAATTCATTTTAATTCTACTCTACTTGCATATTGATTTCATGCTTAGCTTAGAATTTATTGAAAATTTGTCAAAATTTTCTTTTTTTAGCTTAGTTGGTTTTTATTATGATCATATGAGGAAAAGGATGAATAGACCATCCTGCACTTGCAGGCACAGGCCTACCAGGAGATGTTGCAGTTCTCATGCACTCTACGACAAGGACATGTCCACAAGTAGAAGCCAAATGTTATCTCGATTTTGTGGATAACTAATTATATGTTGTCTTGAGGCCCACGGGTTGCAGATACATAGTGTTGAGAGACTACATGACCAACAATACCCTTTTCATAGATGGAAAACCCACTCACCACCACATATGGTCACAGGTTTGCAGATGGCATCCACGACACCAGTTGGCTTCCGAAAGGAAGTGGTCCTTGTTCCATGAGGTACAAGTTACTATTATGGTGAACATCATTTCAATAGTTAATCCATTTTTTTATGTTGTATCTTAGATTTCTCTAGATTTCATGATATGTGCTTGAACATTATGTATTTTTCCCTACTTCACCTTGGTGGTTGACATTGTTCCCTAGTATGTGGTTTTCCTTGGGGATGGGCTTGTTACTGGGAACTCCCTTAATGAGACATTGTAACTTTCTAACCATACTTACCACTTTCCATCATTATTCCCATCCATTTCCTTATCTCTTAATATTTTAGGGTATATTCACCCAATAAGGGGTTGTCCCTCATTCTATGGTAAGAAGGGGATAAAATCCCAGATGGGTTGATGTTGGGTAAAATATAAAATCCTTATTTAAACCATCGATATGCTTCGCCTAGGGATCACCCAAAAAATAAATGAAACACTTATATTTGAATAAAG
This sequence comes from Picea glauca, assembly GCA_000966675.3. Classification (NCBI taxonomy): domain Eukaryota; kingdom Viridiplantae; phylum Streptophyta; class Pinopsida; order Pinales; family Pinaceae; genus Picea; species Picea glauca. The sequence goes on from JZKD02S1644143.1 coordinate 483,787, forward strand.
GGGACCCACAATATAATAAAGAATGCTTAAAAGTTTAGATGAAGGATAGGAGGTCTCATCATGAGTTAACCTATCACGTCGATGGATATCTAGTGGTATGACATTGTCACCATATGGTCACCAAGTTAGGGGAATTTCTCTCAATTGCATGGCTAAGAGAAAGGGGGTCTCATCACCATCCAAACTTCTCATTTCCCTTAGGTTTTTGTGGCTAACATTTCCACCACCTAGTCACCATGCTAGGGAAGTGACCTTCAACCTCTCCTTATGCTATATTAAAATAAAATAAAGAAAGAAATATAAAAGGAAATTGATGGGCTTGGAAAAAGTGCATTGCAAACAAAGTTACCACACACCCTCTACAAAGGTACCCAAGAATGAGACACTACGACCCCTTGTATGCCATGATCCCTATGCCCATTGAGTCTTGGACCCTACCACTTTACTCAATTGACCTGGCTTAGAGAGGGATATATTGGAAGTTTTCATTGACCTAGGGAAAGACCTACCCAATAGGACACCTTGTCAACCCTTCGATGTTTAATCTTGACAAGTCCCATAGTCTCTTTGAGTTGTTAATTGTTTGATATATTGATATTTGATTCACATGTTTGGATGTCTTATTTATTCATTAGATTCACTTATCATGATGTTACGACTTGAGATCCTTGGAGGACCTATTCATTTTTCTTTGCATGACCTAGTTGGTGGATAGTTTTGGGAGAACAAGCCTAGTTTGGGATTCCATGGGGCTACAAGCCCACAAGTTGGATGCTAGGGTCCCACATGATAGATGAGAGAGATCAGACTTGGACAACCTTGAAAATGAATTCGACAACCTATCCCACCCCTTGCTTGCCAAACGATTTTCCCAGGAGGGGAAAAATGTTCCACTTTTGAGCTTGATGTCATGATCTTGAGGGATAGGGCATGGTCGTGAGGTTGCACTCTTTGACACATGGAAGTTTCAGGAGGAGAAGGGTCTTCACCATTATGAGAGTGCTTATATTCTTGACATGTGGTCTTTGGAGGCCTATCCATGCTTCTCCAACATCAATGATTTCCTCAAAGTGGAAAAAGGTCCCCTAAAGGGGTGACCTCCTCCTAAATTAGGGTTTTATCTGTGAAAAAAATGAAATTTTAAGTGAATTGTTTAATATTACTTTGTTAAGGGGGAAATATTAGGTTTTTTGACCCATAATATTGATTTTTACTCAATTTTTGGACAAACTATGTTAGCTACTTTTAGTATAAATAGAGATCATAAGATCTCATTTTGATACATAACTCTCCCTCATTGTGAGAGGACCTCTTTTGAAATTTTGGCCCTATTGGGTCTTTTATATCTCTTGTTCACTTGTGTATGGATATAATTATGAATGGTTGATGGAAGAAGTGATGTGCTAGACTTGGAAGGATTTTCTATTGCTATTGTGGTGGATTGTCTTGGCATTTTCCCTTGAATTGGTATGGTTTTTACTTTCCTTCTATCATTTGTTTCAAATCAAGGTTATTGTGATAGGAACTAGGTGGGAAGTATAAGGTCATACACCCCCACCTTAGGATTCATCACTTTATGCTTCATCTTATTTCTTTAACAATGGTTTTCTAAGAGACGTATAAGGGCATACACCCTCTTAGCTTAAACTCTAGTCTAGAGAAACTTTCCTTGGGAAGTAAAAGGGATTACACCCCAAAGGAGGTATATTCTCTAGGCTCCTTTTTTAATCCATTAATGACGCAAACGCACTCCTCGGAGTACGATCGCTCTCACCAGGACCTCCCTCTTTCTTCGCCCCGAAGAGATAAATTTCTCTTCAAATCCTGTATCGGGACTTTTCTGCACCCACACGATGCTCTCCTGATGATCTCCCTTGGCCTTATCGGGAAATCAGATTTCACGTGATCGTGAATCCTAAACTCATGGAATCGGTTCTTATAAATCCCCGAAACCTAATGACTATTTTCCCACGGCTTCCTTGCCTCTTATCGAGAATTACTCCGTCGAGAAATCGGTACTCACATGGTCGTGAGTCGTTGCTCCCACGAATCTCCAATTCCTGAACTCCAATGCCACCTGTCCTCTGCGCTGTCACCTAGACCCCATGCTTCCGGGTAAATCAGGAAATCGCGTTTCAGAAATTCACGATTTCAAATGCACAAAGTCACAAACCCTTCCAAGTCCCGATCTCCGACTTGTGATGACACCTGTCCTCCACTCAGCTGCTTCGACTGTGGGACCGTTGCGTTTCGGGATTTCACGACTTCTCCGATCATGTGTTTCTCGTTACCGAGAATCCTGAACTGCCTACCCCCAATGCACGTGCGACCTCTCCTTGCCACATCACCGCTTCCTTCTCCACTCTATCGGGGATCGTGAAATCATGATTTCTATTGCAACAATTCAGTTGTATGCGAGAACCCCAAAATCCCGAACCTCGACTCTCCAGGATCTCGTGCCATACGTCCCTGCTACGATCGGCGACTCTGATCTTCTCGAGAAATCGCTAATCGCGATTTCATGCACAAGACTTTTTGCTCTGGAAGTTTCGATTCTCCAGTGAATCGAGCTCCACTGACTCTCCGGCTCCTTGACACATGTCTCGCCGAGATCAACGAATGAGATTCCTTCGGAAAATCGTGGATCATGATTCCTTCCTGTGAGAGTTTTATGCCTCAGTAAACTCCCTGGCTCCTTACCTGCATGCTAAGGTTTAAACTGTGCCCAAATTCTCACGATCTGACGGCTGACGGGATTTCGCAATCTTCCTCTATGAATCTTGACCATTGGTTCCTCCTACTCGAGGATTCCTTCAGAAGACTAAAGCTCCTTCCTCAGAAATTATTCTCGAACACTTTCACTTGCATCTCCTTCCCGAACTCTCCTCGACCCAAAGATCTTGGGATCTCTTTCTCTGATTCTTTTAGAGGTATTTGCGCGCATTCCTTGCAGAAATCATTCAACAACTCCCCAAGTGTTGAATCCTTTCGACTCTGCACACTCCCTGCAGCAGTAGTCTTTGAATATTTTTCTTAGAATCGCAAATCTAAGACTTCTCTTGGCCTGCGCACTCCTTGCACGGCCTCAACAACTCGAATCCACTTCTGGGCAAATGAGAACAAGAGTTAAACTACTAAGCCTTCATCAACGCACTCCTTGTGGATGAATTCGATTGCACCCCTTGCAGGAATCTCCTGGCTCAGATAGAGAAACAATTGAAACTCATTCTCTCCCTCCTTCAAACTTCAGTTTCGAAACATGAAATCACATGCACAACATATATAAAGCAAATGCATAACAAGAAAATAAACATTCACGAGTACAACATCAACACACAGAGAATAAACACATAACTATGGATTTGAATCAAATCTTTCTTCTATTAATTCAATATCTGTACATGGATGTTCTCTACACAGTTCTCTTCTTGTTCTTCTCTTCTTACTTCTGGATGAATAATGCTACAATGTACAAGTGAGGGTGTCTATATCCATTTTTCCCCCTTCCATCTAAAACTGTCTAATCTAGAAATAAATCTTACCTACCTGCATTAACTAGATTAAATGCCTTCTATCTACTTCATACAAAGAGCGTATGGCTCAAGGTATGATACAACATACAAAAGCGCTTTTCATAAATGGTGCATTTATATATTGGCGCATCCTTTTGAATGAAATTTCAAAAAGTTTCGGCTGGACTTGTCCAGCTGTCCACTGTCTTCCATGCTGGCTCACTTGTCTTGGGCGATGCTCTTGCATCACACTCCTCGGCTTGAAAAATTTCATGGGCTCCTGTCCATGAGCTCCTGCACGGTCTGTCCATGCTTTTGAATCTCTGCTTCTCTTTCCCAGATGGCATCGTCCACTAGGTGATTCTTCCATTTGACCAGATATTGATAGTACTCTTTCCTCCTGGTCTTCTTACCCACTCACTTGTCCAATATGCACTCCATTTGTGGCTTTTCTGCTATTGGCATCTACTTCGTCCACTAGATCACTGGTTCCTCAGTTCCAGTCTCTACTTCTCTAGCCCTATATGGGTATAAATCTACCACATTGAATATCAGAGATATTCCTATGCCCTCGGACAACTCAATCTCATAAGCATTCTCTCCGAATTTTCTCAAGACCTTGCATGGCCCGATTTTCTTCATTTTCAGCTTATTGTATGTTCCCCTTGGGAACCTTTCCTTTCTCAGATGCGCCAGAACTAGATCACCAACTTCAAACTGAAGTTGTATCCGATGTTGATCCGCTTTGTGCTTATACTCCTGATTTGTGTCTATCAGTCGTTGCTTCACTTTGTTGTGAAGTTCTTTCATCGCTTCAGCGAACTCCTCAGCAATAGCGCTGCTAGTAGCAGTATGCTCTAACTCCCTCAGTTCATATACTCCTCTTGGATGCATGCCATATACAATACCAAATGGACTTTTGCCTGTGCTCCTGTTCACTGAGTCGTTGTATGCGAACTCTGCCTGTGGTAATATGTTGTCCCAGCTGCTGTGGTGTTCCATCACCAAGCTTCTCAGCAAGTCTCCCAGACTTCTATTGACCACTTCTGTCTATCCGTCTATCTGCAGATGATAAGTAGAAATAAATGCCAAGTTATTTCCTAGCTTCTTCCATAAGGTCCTCCAAAAATTCCCTATGAATTTAGTGTCCCTGTCCAAAACTATGCTTTTCGGCAATCCATGAAGTCGAATAACTTCTTTGAAGAACAAATTTGTGATGTGAGTTGCATCATTGGTCTTATGGCATGGAATAAAATGTGCCATCTTTGAAAACCTGTCTACCACCACAAATATGGAATCAACCCCTCTCTGCGTCCTCGACAAGCCCAATACAATGTCCATGCTAATTGCCTCCCATGGTCTCTCTGGTATGGGCAATGGCTGATAAAAACCTGCATTATGTTTCCTTCCTTTTGAATGCTGGAAAATCCTGCATCTGTCAACAAATCGCTTGACATTGGCTTGCATGCCTAGCCAAAAATATGATTCTCTCAGCTTTGCAAACATTTTTTCATGGCCAAAGTGTCCTGCTAATCCACCACTGTGTTTCTCTTTCAACAAGTTCTCCCTCATGGAGCAATTCGGAATACACAGTTGATTGCCTCTGAACAACAATCCCTCCTGGATCATATAATCTATCCACAAGCTCCGATCTCTGAGAAATGGATTCTCAGCTGCCTCATATGCCTCTGCAAAATCGGCATCACCTGCATACATGTCCTTCAGATTTTCAAAACCCAATGTTTTGACTCGAAACTCCTACAGCAATAAACACTTCTTGCTCAAAGAATTAGCCACTTTGTTAGCAGTACCTGAAATATGCTTAATCAAAAACGTGAAATTCTGCATATACTCTACCCATTTTGCATGTTTCTTATTCAACTTCTCCTATTGACTCACAAACTGCAATGCATGATTATCACTGTACAATACAAATTCTTTTGGGATCAAGTAATGCCTCCACTTCTTCAACGCCTGTATGATAGCATAAAATTCCTTATCATACGTGGAGTACTTCAGTTTCGCTTCGTCCAGCTTCTCGCTGAAATATGCAACTGGTATGTCTTCTTGACTCAGGACCACTCCTATGGAAAATCCACTTGCATCACATTTCACCTGAAATGTCTTCTTGAAGTCCAACAATACCAACACTGGTTGTTCTGTGATCTTCCGCTTCAACAAATTGAAGCTCTTCTCAGCCTCTGTTGTCCAATGAAAAGATTTATGTCACTTCTTCACCGTGTCCATCATCTCTGCGCTAATTCCACTGAAATTCCTGATGAACTTTCAGTAGAAACTAACTAAACCATGGAAACTCCTCACCTCAAAAATATTTCTTGGTGATGGCCAATTCTTAATCACTTCCACCTTACTCGGATCGATTTTCAATTCATTTGTCGATATGAAAAAACCCAAGTAAATGAGCTCTGTCTTCATGAATTAGGACTTCTTCATATTAGTCAACAACTTCTCCTGCTGTAGTTTTCTCATCACAATGGACAAATGCTTCAAATGTTCGGCCTTTGTCTCTGCTGAAAATCAGTATATCATCCAGATATACGATGACAAATTTCGCGATGAACTCCTTCAAGACTTCATTCATCAGCCTCATGAATGTACTTGGTGCATTCGTCAAGCCAAACGGCATGACCAACCATTCATACAAACCCTCATTTGTTTTGAATGCTGTCTTCCACTCATCACCTTCCCTCATGCGAATCTGGTGATATCCGCTCTTCAGATATATCTTCAAAAAATAATTTTCCCCACTCAGGCAATCCATCAGATCATCCATTCTCGGCAGTGGAAACCTGTACCTGATGGTAATTTTGTTGATCACTCTTGAATCGGTGCACATTCTCCAACCTCCATCCTTCTTTGGACTAAGCACCATCGGAACGACACACGGACTCAGGCTTTCTCTGACCAATCCTTTGTCCAACAACTCCTGGACCTGCTTCTTGACCTCCTCATTTTCCTGTGGAATCAATCTGTACGCCGCTTTGTTCGGCAAACTGGCTCCTGGTATGAGATCGATGTGATGACTCACACTCTTCATCGGTGGTAATGAACGAGGTAATTCGTCCACGATGATGTCAGTGAACTCTCCCAGCAGTTCCTGAATCTCATCTGGTAAATCATCCACTCTTGTGCTAGTCAGAACAATCCTTGGTTTTCTGACCACAAAGAATTGTGGATCTTCCTTCTTCTCCATCTCTGTAAGAAGTTCCTTCCCACTCATGAGAAGTATTGTGTTTCTCACTTCCAGCTTCATTTATTTATCCTTTATCAGAAGAAATCTATGTGTCCTCCCATCCTTCTCTAAAGTGTATGTGTTCATCCTCCCATCATGAACTACATTTCGGTCATATTTCCATGGTCTACCCAGCAATAAATGACATACATCCATGGGAATGACATCACATAAGACCTTATCATTATATCCCCCTATCTTGAATTCAACTAAACACTGTTTAGTGACACTCACCTGATGTCCCTTCTGTAGCCACGAAACTTTATATGGACTCGGGTGATCAGTTGTCTCCAGCTCCAGTTTTTCCACTATCTTGGTTGAAACGAGATTATATGTGCTACCACTATCAATAATAACCTTGCATACCCAGTCCTTGGTTTTGCAACCTGTCTTAAATAGTTTGGTCCTTTGTGTTGAGTCCTCCACCTCCTTCCTGATTGTTAAAAGAAATTTTCGCATCATCAGCGACCTTCCACCTTCTGTGTCTTCATTCTCAACATCACTCCTCTGCGCTTCAGTGATGTGAGCTTCTCCACTATCCTTCTTTTTCTCTAGACACTCGAATGACTTGTGCCCATCCTTTCCACATGTGAAGCATGTGATTACTCCACCTCGGCCTCTTCCCCTACCTATGGTACGAGGAAAAGTGTTTGCGTCAGAATAATCTCCTTTTTTCTCTGTATGTTGTCCTCTCTGTTCGACATATTGCTGTCCTCGTTGTGAGGTTCCACCTCTCTCAATTTTAACCTGAGGTTTCTTCCATTCCTCCTTGGGATTCTGGTATTTCTCCTGGGCAACTACCTTGCCTCTGGGCTAACTTCTGCCTTGCCCTCGCTGACCTTGCTTACGGCTCAGCTTCTCTTCGGCTTTCAGAGCCATCTTATAAGAATCCTCCACCGTTCTGATGGTTGTCATCCTTAATTCATCCTGAATGCCGTATCCCAAACCATTCAGATATCTGGAAAATTTCTCATCATCGCTCTCCCGATGACCTGCTCTAATGTTCAGTCGATAGAATTCCTCAGTGTATTCTTTCGCTGTCATCAACTTTTGTCTCAGGTTCTGCATCCTCTTGAATAGTGTGATTTGATAGTCCCTTGGGATGAATTTTTCTTTCATCTTCGCAATCATTCGATCCCAGCTTTTAATTTTCCGCTTGCCTTTGGAACGTCTATCTGCTTGAAGCTCGTCCCACCATAATGCTGCATGTCCCTTCAATTGGGTGACAGCATGCCTAACCTTTTTATCCTCTTCGATATCCTCATAAGCAAAGTAGGTGTCAAGAGCTCTAATCCAATCCAGTAGCTCTTCTGCATCCAGACTTCCTTCATAAGCTGGAATGTCCACTTTTGTTTTTGAACTCATTCGGGCGATAGCTTTAATTAACCTCTCGTTGGCTGTGTCTTCGACTGCAACTTCTCCTTGTTGTTCAGCTTTAGCTTTGCCTTCGGAGTCACTCAGATCTGCAGCATTGGTTGTGCGTCTCTGCGTTGCCTCCATATCTTCTAGTCTTGCTCGAAGATCTCTCATTTGCCTTTCTAGTTCTAGATTTCCTGCCAGCCTGCCTCTTCTTCTCACCTCCCTGTCTTCTAGGTCGGGTGACTGTCTTTCTCTTCTGGGCGGCATGGTGAACTCTCTCTCTCTCTGCTATAGAAAACAAAGAGTCAATCCTGCTCTGATACCACTCTGTGTGTATCAGAGTGCTTTCCCCCTCTTCAATCCTCTTGCCTGAAATATACAGACAAGATATCTGCTATGATACCACTCTGACGCAATTGCACTCCTCGAAGCATGATCGCTCTCACTAGGACCTCCCTCTTTCTTAGCCCTGAAGAGATAAATTTCTCTTCAAATCCCGTATCGGGACTTTTCTGCACCCACAGGATGCTCTCCTGATGATCTCCCTTGGCCTTATCGAGAAATTGGGTTTCACGTGATCGTGAATCCTAAACTCATGGAATCGGTTCTTATAAATCCCCAAAACCCGAAGACTATTTTCCCACAGCTTCCTTGCCTCTTATTGGGAATTACTCCATCAGGAAATTAGTACTCACATGGTCATGAGTCGCTGCTCCCACGAATCTTTGATTCCTGAACTCTGATTCCACCTGTCCTTTGCATTGTCACCTGGACCCCACGCTTCCGGGTAAATCGGGAAATCGCGTTTCAGAAATTAGCAATTTCAAATGCACAAAGTCACAGACCCTTCCAAGTCCTGATCTCTGACTTGCGATGACACATGTCCTCCACTCAGTTGCTTCGACTATGGGACCATTGCATTTCGGGATTTTGTGACTTCTCTCGTCGTGTGTTTCTCGTTACCGAGAATCTCGAACTGTTGACCCCCGATGCACGTGTGACCTCTCCTTGCCACATCACCACTTCCTTCTCCACTCTATCGGGGATCACGAAATCGTGATTTCTATTGCAGCAATTCAGTTGTATGCGAGAACCCCAAAATGTCGAACCTCGACTCTCCAGGATCTCGCACCACGCATCCCTGCTGCGATCGACGACTTTGATCTTCTCAGAAAATCGCTAATCACGATTTCATGCACAAGACTTTTGGCTCCGGAAGTTCTGATTCTCCAATGAGCCGAGCTCCACTGACTCTCCTGATCCTTGACACGTGTCTCGTCGAGATCAACGACTGAGATTCCTTTGAGAAATCGTGGATCGCGATTCCTTCCTATGAGAGTTTTATGCCTCAATAAACTCTGAATCCATGATGAGCCGAATCTCGATGGTCCCCTGGCTCCTTCCCTACACACTAAGGTTTAAACTGTGTGCAACTTCTCACGATCTGACGGCTAACGGGATTTCACAATCTTCCTCTGTGAATCCTGACCGTCGGTTCCTCCTACTCGAGGATTCCTTCAGAAGACTAAAGCTCCTTCCTCAGAACTTATTCTTGGACACTTGCACTTGAATCTTCTGCTTGAACTCTCCTCGACCCAAAGCTCTTGGGCTCTCTTACTCTGATTCTTTCAGAGGTATTTGCACGCACTCCTTGCAACAATCATTCAACAACTCCCCAAGTGTTGAATCCTTCCGACTCTTCGCACTCCTTGTAGCAGCAGTCTTTGAATATTTTTCTCAGAATCGCAACTCTGAGACTTCTCTTGGCCTACGCACTCCTTGCACGGCCTCAACAACTCGAATCCACTTCTGGGCAAATGAGAACAAGAGTTAAACTACTAAGCCTTCATCAACACACTAATTGTGGATGAATTCGACTGCACCCCTTGCAGGAATCTCCTAGCTCAGATAGAGAAACAATTGAAACTCATTCTCTCCCTCCTTCAGACTTCAGTTTTGAAACATGAAATCACATGCACAGCATATATAAAGCAAATGCATAACAAGAAAACAAACATTCACAAGTACAACATCAACACACAGAGAATAGACACATAACCATGGATTTGAATCAATGCTTTCTTCTATTAATTCAATATCTGTACATGGATGTTCTCTACACAGTTCTCTGCTTGTTCTTCTCTTCTTGCTTCTGAATGAATAATGTTACAATGTACAAGTGAGGGTGTCTATATCCGTTTTTCCCCCTTCCATATAAAATTGTCTAATCTAGAAATAAATCTTACCTACCTGCATTAACTAGATTAAATGCCTTCTATCTACTTCATATAAGAGCGTATGGCTCGAGGTCTGATACAACATACAAAAGCGCTTTTCATAAATGGTGCATTTATGTATTGGCACATCCTTTTGAATGAAATTTTAAAAAGTTTCGGCTGGACTTGTCCAGCTGTCCGCTGTCTTCCATGCTGGCTCGCTTGTCTTGGGCAATGCTCCTGCATCAATTAACCCAATAGTAAAGGCACTAGTCATACATTTTTGCATAAGAGATATAAAATTATTTCCTTGGGAAACACAATTTTTGGTCTTTTAAAAGGTCTCTTGCTTGAAGTTGATGTGTCTCATTGAGAGGAGTCTTCCCCCACTAGGGCATCCCATCTCTCCCAAAAATCTAATTTATTTTACAAACTTTAACCTACAACCATTAGGGCTTCATAACCATAACTACTAACACTCTCATAACTCCTAAACTAACCCTAGACTAGCTCTCTAACTTCACTCATCTAGTCTAGTAACTAGGGTGCACTTTTTGAGTTAGTTCTTGGCAAATTTTCATGGTTGATTTTGATGTTGCACACCATTGAATTTTATAGCCATAAGACTTCATTTTTCTACAGAAAACACATGTTTACAACAACCATCTTATCTATCTTCTTAAGTGCCATTTTTCATCCTATGTTCATTGCTAAATTTTATGTTGATTGACCTAACTAGTCTAGATCTTTATATGATGATTTTAGATGTTTTATTTGCTGATATTAACTGATATATATTGCTTAAAATTAGGGAAAATAATATTAAATTGTTGATCCAATTAACATCTATCATTGGAAAGTGTATTTTTGTGTGTCTCAGGTAGGTCCAATCATCCAGAGAAGTAGTATACATGTGGGGCAACAATTACTTGACATGCAAGGCATATTTCCCTACCTTTTATTCCACTTAGAATTGACCTATAGGGGATTCACTTCCATTTCCCTCTACCTCCATATCAATCCCCCTAGGTTCATTGAGATCACCTCCCTAGAGTGACCTAGTCACCCTTGAAGTGCAGGACCTACATCAAGGTGACATTGGGTGTAGGATTTCCAAGTTGTTGTGCTTGTTTCTTGGTTGGGTAGGGATTTTCCCAACATACAAATTTCTCTATAACAATACCCTCAATATGAGAAATGTGATTGAGGACGATGATAGGATACTTTAATACTAGGCTCTACATGCTATTGACATGGCACCCCATCGAGTGTTAAAAATTTGGAGGACATGAGGGTAGGTTTTGGTCCACTTATGTGTGCATGGGTCATGATATTATTTAATATAATATCTTTGGGTGCAACCACACGTTCTACCACTACCTCAAGGTGACACATGTCTCCAATTTAGGCCCTCACAGGAATTGAACCTTTCCCAATGGTGAAAAAATCCTCGCTTTCCACCATTGGATCCAACCCCTTTGGGAATTAAAAATTTCAACATAAATATGGAAGATGATTAAATTAAAAGGAGAAAAAAAAAAATTGAATTAGTTAATCAACTTAAATATGGCATAAGTCATAATCAAGGGAGATATGTTTAAAGGAGAGGGGGGGATATGCACGGAAATTATTTATCAATTTTAAAATAGGGAGTGGAGTAATTAATATGAAAAGGGGAGATTTTTTTTTTAATAGGATTGATAAAGGTAAAGAGGTAAACGAGATTAAAATTAGTTAAAATTTAAATTGAAAGTAATATTTAGGATAAATTGAAAATTAAAATGATGGATAATGAGAAAAGTTTTAGTAATAGATAAAGCATGAAAATAGGTTAATTTGAGGAGGAATATGCAGGGAAATTATTGATCAATTTTAAAATAGGGAGTGGAGTAATTAATATGAAAAGGGGAGAATTTTTTTTTAATAGGATTGATAAAGGTAAAGAGGTAAACGAGATTAAAATTAGTTAAAATATAAAATGAAAGTAATATTTAGGATAAATTGAAAATTAAAATGATGGATAATGAGAAATTTTTTAGTAATAGATAAAGCATGAAAATAGGTTAATTTGAGGAGGAAAAAAAATTTAAATAAAAAAATAAAAAAAGAGAGGAGAAAATGGGGCTTTAATAATTAAAGAGATGGATAAGGGATTTCCAAAATCAGTTAATCTTGAAATCATCTTCACAATTAAAATTGTTATATTGTTTTTTTATTTGAAGGGATTTCTTAATGATACATAAGGAGTAGTGGGGACTTGGCACTAAAATTTTGGTGTGATTAAAATGAATAAGGTATTTGGTATTATGAGAATGCTCAACAATAGTAAATTTGGTTAGGTAATTATGAACAATATCAACGATATGTTATTTTAGGTGAGTTTGTATAAATTTATTCATTTGGGCGATGTAAGATTTTCCACAGGAATAAGGAATCTAATAAACACCTTGAGATAACACTAAGTCAAAAAAAAAATTGACACTTCTAAATAATTGTAATAGGGTTTTATGAGGTTTAAAGAGTATTTTTGTATTATTTTCGTCTAATCAATGATTGTATGTATGTAAGGGAACATAATTTTCCCTTGAGGAGGAAAGCTTGGAAGGGGGTTCCTAGTTTTGAGATGGAGGATGGAGGGAAAATCTTTATTGATTTGGGAAATAGAATATCCATTAGCTAGGAGGTAATCATTAAGGATGATTATTTCTTTGTTTAGGTGTTGGGGGTGGGAATTTTAATGGCTCTAAATATAAGAGTTATAAGAATGATAGATTCTTTAGTAGGGTGATGATGGGATTATGCATGAAAGAGTCTATTAGTATGAGTGTTTTTTTTAAAGACTTGGTTTGAGAGAGTTCCATCTAGTTCCTAAGACATCCAATAAAGGAAGAGAATCATGTTGTTGAGTTTCCATCATAAATTGAATAAGGGGAGACTAGTTATTTATTCAATAATGTAATGATTTTAAGGATGAATGGATAAGGGTCCAAGTGACAAAAGTGACATAAACAAAACAAAACGAATGTTGAGTTTGATATGGAATTTTTTTAGGGAAAAAGTTTCAAATTGTTCCATAAATATGTTTTCCACTATGGAGGATAAGGATGACCCCTTTGTTGGTTGACCTACAAAAGGTTGAAATTTATTAGCTAAGAATATTGATAAGGCATAGGTTGGGGCTCTAATTGTGTTAACAATAGGTCATAGAGGGTTGTTTTTCTTGTGGAAATTAGGTTTCCCATAATTTTCAAGGGTTAAGGGTTGTGAGGAAGTAAACACTTTTTAGTAGGAGAATTTATGGAGGACAATTTGATGGCCTTAGTAACCAAGTTGTTGATTTTGTTGATGGGATTCCTGGGGGAAGGTTGTTAAGAGGAGGAGGTTAGAATATCAAGTAATTTGGACTCTTAATATGATTTATTCGTGATGACAGATGCATTTCCTTTATTGTATTTTACAATAACAACATTAGGGTTATCACTAAGATAACAAAGTTTGTAGTATTTCTCCTTGGAGAGATTAGGATTGGGAAGTTTTCTTAAGAAAAGGACATGGGAAAAACATTACTTGATCTCCTCAGCTTCATGAATGGGAATATCAAGGGTGATCGATTCAATTAATAAATGATATACTCAATTGGAATGTGGAAAGGGACCACAACATATTTAAATCCTTTTTTTAATAATATGGAGGGTGGGGGGATATAGAATCAATAGAAGAAATATTAGTGATCATTGTTGAGGGGAACAAGGGATGGTGGGGTATTAATGACAAAGAATTGGGAATTAATTTCAACATCTATCACCTTTAGCTACCTATCACATCTATCACCTTTAACTTCCTCCTATGAAGAAGAATGTGGGATAAGGGGAAGAAGGGAGGGAAGGATTTTATTTTTTATTTTTTAACACATCTATTACCTTTAGCTTTCTCCATTGTACAATTGAATAATTATCACCACATATAATTATTTCTAATAATTAATCGAATGTATCAAGTGTTTTTACTTAACAATTTTTCCATTCTTTCTTTTACTTTTTCACACATGTATGAAAGAGTATGATTTGATGATACTAATATCCATGTTTCATTATAGGTAGGAAACGTTTTTCACCTACTATGACAATCTTTCCTTAATAACATTTTTGTCAAATCACCTCATGTTAGAGAAGTATTTTTGGAGTTTCTTCTTCACAATTTTTTCTTTCTTTATTTTGCTTTGTTCACATGTGCATGAAAAAATATGATTTGATGATAGCAATACCCATGTTGCATTATAGGTTGGAAACTTTTTTCACCTTCTATGACATTCTTTCCTTAATAACATTTTTGTCAAATCACTTCATGTTAGAGAAGTGTTTTGGATTTTAGTATAGTGTTATTATTGATGTTTGATAAGTTTCATGGATTCCATGCTTATAGTGTTTTTATTGATTTTAGGCACTCTTTCCTTAATATCATCTTAATCAAATCACCCTTAATTTAATTTTTTTTTAATAGATTTTCATTATCATTTTTTGGATGTTATTTTTTAATATCATTAAATGTCTATACATATAATAGCTTTTAAAAATATTTATTTTCTTTACCCATGTGAAAGAGGTGACTTTGAAGAGTTCTGAAGTTTGATCTTTGAGGTTTATTAGCTCTAAAGGGCTCTATATTGAGAACTTATTAGGGACAATATATTATCACTATTGGTTATGATTATTTTCCCTATCTCAAATATACATATACATTAAAGAATAAGTGTATATTGTAATGTTTAGTGAAACGTGTTATGACAATCTATTTTCTAAGTAGATATCAAGGAAATGTGAAACACAATATAAACTTAGTTAATTTTTTAGTAATTATTTGTAATTATGTTTAATGGGTAACCTATAATGTAAATGATGTTATATTCAATTATTTGTATCATGAAATTTAATTATGTATATTCTCAAATTAAATTTTAATAAGGATGTTAATGTTTTGATGATAATATTCTCTTGATGACACTCATGACCATTTAGTAGTTGTTATGTGGTATCATTTTGATATGTTATTATTATGGTTAAGTATTTGTATATTTTTGTTAGAGTTTATGATAATATAACCTAAATATAATCAACTAGCCTCGACATTTATATATAAAATGTCTAAAATTCATTTTGTAATTAAAAAAACAAATAAATTATAATACACTACCATATATAACTAATTATATACATTAATAAGATATATAATTTAATTTAATTAATTATATACATCTATAGCATATATATTTTATTAAATTTATTATTATAAATAAATTCAAATAATTTTATAGCAAAACTATACAAACTTTCTTATATACTAAGTTTCATGTAAATAAAAAAATTGTTTTTAATCTAGAAGTTTGATTAATAATGTTCCAATTACCAAAAAACATTCCAAGTTGGTTATATATATATATATATATATATATATATATATATATATATATATATATATATATATAATTATAATTTTATTATATATAATAAGGTTTGTTGACTAAGCTTATGATAACGTAGATATTGTTTATTAAAACAAATTATATTGTTGTGTACAAAAAATTAAACAACTATAAGAGAATTTCTATTTCTTAAGATTTAGGAGTGGAGGATTAGTTTTTTTACATAATTAAATTTCTTTAACACTTTTATATATTAACTATTTATAATGAAAATGTGTAGCTTATAAATATTCTCATTTTTCTATGAATTAAGAGAATTTTCATTTTTTTAATATTTAAGAGTGAAATATTAATTTTTTTACACAAATAAATTCTTAGAACCCTTTAATACATTAAATATTTATAATATATTAAATATTTATAATGAAAATGTTTGTATCTTATAAATATTTTCATTTTCCTATATTTTAAAGATAAAAAAGAAGATATTAATTACTATAACCACGTTTACCAAAAAAATCTAGAAAATAGATCCTACCAATGTGCCACCTCCCTAACCATTAACAAAAAGAATCATAAAGAATAATACTATATGACTTGCTATAAAATGTTTAAAAATACTATAACATCCATCTATGGTCGTGCATATTATCATTTTTGTCTTTATCGAAAAAACTATCATAAAGTAATGATATTATCATTTTTGTCTTAATCGAAAGAACTATCACAAAGTACTTAAAAATAAGTAATGATATATGAAAATATAAAATGTTTAAAAAATACTATAAGATTCGATCTTATATGAAAATATAAAATGTTTAAAAAATACTATAAGATCCGAACTATAAAATACTATAAGATAAAATGTTAAAAAAATACTATAATATCCATCTATAGAATTAGAAAAATATCTCATAAGAAAAAATTATGTAACGAAATTTTATTGCATATAAAACTTAAATTATAATAAAAATCTAACTATATCATTAAAACTCAACCTATTTCAAGCACAAATTTATTGGTATTGTTCCATTCTCATCTTAGCTTCCTTTTTGAAATTTCAATGGAATGCATCAAACGCTATGTCATCTCCGACACATGTAGTCGTCATGTATACTTCATAAATAGTATATGTAGTCGTCATCGTCATATATATGTCATAAATAGCCTAGAAAGCTCTATTCGGCAAGGCATATTATTGTTATAAATAGCATAGAATGCTCTTTTTGCCGAGGCATATTATTAGAAAGATCTTCTCGGCCAGGTATATTATTGTTATAAATAGCATAGAATGCTAAGGCATATTATTGTTGTGTAGCTTATTTAGGGTAGATTATTTGGTTTATTTGAGGTTTGGTTTCTATTATGTTAAGAAGTTATATTTAGGAGTTTGAGGTGTTGGTTAAGTTGGTTAGTGCATCGTTTGTAAAGTTTTGCTACACTTTCAAAATCACAAGTTAACTCTAAAAAGTTGAGATCAAACAACACTTAAACCATAATCACATTGTGTAAGTATGTCACTTGGTTATTTTCAAATATGTAGAAAACACTGACTGATGCATATTTTGATATATTTGTTAGATGTGAACCAACACTGACCACACTTGGTGCATATTGCAACACAAGTCACATGTGAACCATGGCCCACTCAATGAAATAATATTGTTTTCATGTGTTACACTTTTTTACTAGATTGATCTTCTTAACTAGACTATTTTGTTCCTTCTAATTTTTCTATCTGCATTCTATATCTGAAAGAGTGTCATCAACATTAAATCACCCATCGCTTCAAAAACTTGTAAAAGGATTGGATATAAAAAATAAAAAAAATCTAAGAATAGAAAAAAAGACCATAATATTTGGGGTTAACAACCCAACATTTGTTGATATAATTTGAAGACCTTGATGTGTAGTTATATCATTTTATGTAAATACAATTTGGACACTTTAAATAATTTTTTGGTAGCTCATAAGGGGCCAAAGTCCCATTCCAACTAAATCATTCTTGATCTTGGGTTATTAACATGTTTCCTTACATTCGTGAAAGATAAACTCTTAGCTAATATTTTACATAGTTTTAAGTTAAACATAATTTTAAGTTAAAATCTAAAACCAAAATACTATTTTAACTCGAGTTACTAATATCCAATAAATATTCAATGTCTCATATAATCATCACTAAAACTTGAGAAAATGAATGTAATGTGGTATTTAGGAGCACCTAGTCCTTAACCCTCTATGTGAAGTGTAAATGCTAGAACTATAATGAACTTAACCTCATTTTAGTTGGACAGCTTTTTTCGACGAACGAGTTTGTCCATAAATTTTCATAAGAAGGCATATTAAAAGGTAATGAAAAAGTTGTAAATCAATCCTAAAACATTGTTTTTATTATCTCACCCGTTTTATTCAACCCATTTAATAAATAGATTTTTTCGTTGTATTTACACACATTATGTTATCAACCATTTATTTCTCTTTAAAAAAATCCACATGGAAACAAATCACTCACGTATAGGATGAATATAAGATTGCCTTGGGGTGGAAATGTTAGTGGAGTTATATGTTATGAAGTAGGCCAATGAAACCCTAGATGGAACGAACTGAGAGTGAACCAGGCCTTTGTGGTTGGGATCTATGTGGACAATTGGAAGTGGAGCCGACTTAGGGATTATGTGTCTAGGGTTTATGTGGGGGTAGGTTGTCAGGATAGGGGGTGCCACATTTAATGCAGGTGTTCTGGTAGGTCCTAAGGTAAATGGAAATAGATACCAAGGGTGATGGCGATGGCCTGGTTGATGATTATTAGTGGATTCAAGGGTGCATTCACAAATTAGATGAGGTGTAGAAGGAGGAGATAAGATTGTACCGCCAAACATTAAAAAAATATGACGTAAGTCTAGGAAGGATGGAGATAGGGCTCGTGGAACACACTAGCGTCGGGACAGGTGGTGAAACTGAGGGAGGAGAGAAGGATTTTTGTAACATCGAGATTATCAATGAGTTATTTTCTTAGGAGGCTAACTAAGGAGGTGACTCTTTTGATCATCCGAGTAATATCCATCTATTCTCTCCGCGGGCAATCTTGGAGGGAAGCCGCTATAACAAGGGTTCAGAGGAGGGAGGGGTGGTGTCTAATGATTTAGAACAGAAGGTGGATACATATACCTCACTGTTACAAGCGACAAGGAGAATCACGAGCGACACTGAGAAAAAAAGGGTTGCAGTGCTGGAGCCGGAGGTTAAAGGAGTTGGTATACTACGGGGTGCCGAAGTAGGGAGATGTGGAGCAAGTTTTGAGTTAGAAGAGACACATCCTTTCAACTATGTTAAGGGAAGTAGAGATATCGTTTTAGAGTCTAGATTGGAGGGTCCTGTCACTATTGAGACTGTATATTTAAGTAGTGTGGCAGGGGTAAACTTACAAACTGGCTTAAAGGCTTGGAGAGTAAAAAAAACAAAACAATCTGTAACCCTTATTAGGGATATCAGGATGAATGAAGTTGCAATTTACTCTGAGCATGGACTAGTAGGTAGATTTGTATACTGGTCCATGGTGGCTAGGGATATACTCAAATGGATGGAGGATACTTGGCAGCCTATGCTAGGATATTTATCAGAGGTCATCATATTGACAAAAGGTTGGTTTTGTTTTCTATTCAAGTCCTCGGGGGATGCACAGGAGATGCTGAACAAAGTTTGGGTGGTAAAGAATGGGAGTCTCATGCTTAAAAGATGGAACTATGCATTTAACCAGGAGAAGGAACACATCCAGTTTAGGAATATATGGGTATTGTTACCAGGATGTCCGCTAGTATTATGGAACCTGAGGCTTTTATGGTTATAGGTAATACTCTAGGGAAATTCCTAATTTCAAATACAAGACTACTTATAGGACATGACAGGAGGATGGGGAAAATGTTGGTATATTTTAACTTAAATGAAGGGTTACCAATAGAAATAGATATAGGTTGGAGGGGAATGGTATATCATTAGAAGATGGATTATTTGGGTATCCCGTTCATGTGTTCAGTTTGTAAAGAAATGAGACACTTGTGATATCAATGCTTAGGGATGTGGAAAAAATCGACACCAAACTAGATTGAAAAGGAGTGTGGTATGAAGGTGGTTTTACAACCAAACGTCTCGAGAACAACCTCAAATAGTGTTATAGATGTTGGTAAACTATTATTACCGAGGTCATTTTTGTCTTCCTCGCTTCCTGTCTTTAATAAAAGTAGGAGGTGGGATCCTAGATTGGTTTCTAAAAATTTAGCATTAGATTTGAATGGAGTGTTAGGATCTAAATGTAAAATGTCAATGGAAGTCTCTCGTGAGGGTCTTAAGGTTTTGTGGGGGGAGGAGACCCAAGAAGAAGTATCGGCTGTGCCTTTGGGAAATAATACTACCAGGGTGGAGGAGTGGTAGGTATGTCTAGGGAGGGTGTTCGTAGAGAAGAGAACAAGGATTTCTAGGGGATGGGGGAGTCTTGAACTAGATTTGTCAATAGCGGAACAATCAAGAGCTCTGGGGGGGAAGGGGGATAAGGCTAATCCTAGAGATAATGGTAAATGTGCAGTTGATGAGTGTTTAATTTTGGAGGGGGATAACTGTAACTATGAAAATAAGGCAGAGAGGGAGGTTCTATGGAGTGGTCTTATTTCAACTGTTGTAGGGGGTGAGTGAAGCCCGATTTTACCATTCCAGATGCTAACAAACACATCTGGGGCACCTGCGAAGGTAGGGCACTAAAAATTCCATAACTTTGTTGTGACCATCCCTGATACTTTGTCTACTATTTGTTCAGAATATTGGGTGGGGAACGCATCACAAAATGTTACAGATGTATTAAAAAGTGGGATTGTCGATGGTTGTTTGGCTTCTCAAAGCATGGTTTGCCAAAGAAATTTTGTGATTAAACAGTTTTTGTCATCTAGTATAGGATCAAAGGTAAGGGGGTAGATTACATCGTTAATGGAAACAATTGCTAAAAATGGTGGGGTCGGTGATGGGGATCTCACTTCCCTGATAAAAGCAGTCTGAAATGATTGTTCCTCCTGAGTTACCTAAGACAGTTATATCAAGAACGATTGGGTCACTTGCAAATTTAGGGAGCTCGATTTGCAAATTAATTGTTGTTTCAAACATTGATGCCTTTTCTAGTGTAAACTCGGAGGAGAGGGTGAAGAATACACCCTAAAAAGAAATGGATGTTAATTTGGGTGGGGTTGGAAATGGGTGTATTGTTGCTTTGAGTGCTAAGCAACAGTTTGAATTGATTTTTTTTTTGAGTTTGATGAGGTGCTTATAACACTCATTCCTTCTTATAAACAAATTCTTAACCGGGCTCCTTTGCTGATTTATTTTGGGGGAGATCATTTACCCATCACTATAGACATAATTATGAGGAAAGAGACTGATAAGAAAGGGCCTACACATAACCCAGTGGGAGAAGTTACACTCTTAAAATGGATCAACGATTATGGGGGAGATATTTTACCTTTGAATATTGAAAGGAATTTGAAGGAGGAGATTGATAGGAAAGGACCTGCTCATATTTCAGTGGGTGAGGATTCACTCTTAAAAGAGGTTGTCCATGGAGGTCTGGAAAACAAAATTTCCCCTCTTAAAACTAGAAGTGTGAGGAATCTAGGGAAGGATAAGGCGTTAATTTTCAATACAAATCCCCTAATGACAGATGGTGCACGAGATCTTAGAGCTCAGAAAGCCCTGGCTAGGGTTAAAAAATGATCATAGAAACCCTAAACATTAGGGGAGTGGGGGGAACTCCAAAACACTTAGCACTCAAAACATTCCTAGCAATAAATAAACTAGATGTGCTACTTGTTCAATAAACTATGGTTAGTGAAGAAAAAGCAAGAGATACTTTTGTCAAACTTCTCCCTAATTGGTATTTATGTGGGGTGGATTCTTCTAAATTATCAAGAGGTTTGTTAACTGCATGGAACCCATTGAAACCTGATTTTTCTGCTTATTGGAACCCTGGAGGGACACTTCTAGAGGGTTTAGAAAAAGACCTGGAAAAAGATTGAAGGTGATAAATTTCTATGGACTGTATATTGACAAAGAGGATTTCTGGGAGGATATTAAAAGGGATGGTGTACTTAAATATTGTAATATTATATTTTTTAGAAAGTTGGCTTAGGTTGATGGATAATTGGTATGGATTGTTGGTTGTGATTGATGTCAACCATTGGAGAGTGATATTGTAGATTGATTTAAAACCTTAGTGATTGATTTCTAGCCTTGGAGAAAGTCTGGTAGCAAATTCTAGTAGCACAAAGTTTTGGGTAATGGACCCAAGTTTGTTTGATATATAATGGTATGAGTTTTGATATATTTGTAGGTAAGACTATTCTATATGGATAGTACATTTCATGCCATTTCTGGTGGTATGTGGAATGTCACATAAATACTCACGGTTTGAAAGTTATGGCCTTACGAAGTTTAAGGACCATCATATGATTGGCTTGAAACCCCAAAAGGTCAATGAAGTCAAAGTGCTTGCAAAGAAGAAATTATTTAAATAATAAAGTGAAGTGACAAAGTCAAAGAGGATTATTTAAACAATAAAGTGAAGTGACAAAGTCAAAGAGGATTATTTAAATAATAAAGTGAAGTGACAAAATCAAAGAAGATTATTTAAATAATAACGTGAAGTGACAAAATCAAAGAGGATTATTTAAATAATAAAGTAAATGGAGAAATTTCTAATAATGGAAAGTGGTTATAAGAAGGTTAACCCTAAAATGAGGAAAATAGGTTAAGTGGTCAAGTGACTATTCGATACATGGACAAGTGGAAAATTGGGCAAAGTTGGAGATAGGTGATTATGTGGACAAAGTGGCTATGTGGACAAAGTGGCCTAGAAGATGCTTCTAAGGAAACTACCTGGAAAGTATAAATAAGAGGCAAGGATCTCTAATTATAATCACACTTGAGAATACTGAATATCTATAGGTGACTAAGGTAACCAAAAGATATATAAGCCGAATTTCAAAGGGAAAGTGAAGTAAAGCAGGTCAAAATGCAGGGGAGGATAAATTCTTTTGATGATGCTTTCTAAGGTATGTTATTTACAGGTCACAATAACTCTTTTTCTAGAATGTTTCAGACCGTGAAATTGAGAGGCCATTGAGGAAACATATCCAAGTAGTCGTGTTACGAATTTAAGCTTGTGGGTCATTTTATTTTTGGAGTTACACTCCGTGGAAAATAGGGATTGTGGCTAGTCCCGAACTAGTCTAAAACATATTTTTCGGGTAAAAATGTCATAACTTATTCATAACAGATCCAAATTCAGTAAGAACAAATTATTTTATTAGAGTACAGTATGCAAAATTTTGTGTAAGAGTTTCAGATCCATAAAACAAATATTTTGTGTGGGGAACACTCTACAAGTTCGCTCTCTAGAATAAGACATAATTCAACAAGGTATGCAATTTTTTCTAAGAGGTTCCAAGTAGTGACACTTAGAGTAATTGCATAAAACAAATTGAAGAATATTGTGTACTATTTTCAAATCTTTATTCATTATAGCTACATAGTTATGATTATTTCAAGTTAGGGTTGTCGACTAATCCAAAACTAGTTATGTTAGACTAAAGTAAAGTTTGATGAAAATGTTAGTCTCTTGTTCTTAAAGTTAAGGAAGGTTTGAAAGTATGTGATCATATACACCAGATCTATTACAAAGTTACAAATAAGATTTTGATGATGAAATTTATGAGAGATTTTGGTTGAGGTACATGTTGGGTACATGGTTGAGACAAGTAGTTGATGAGTTGGCACATACATGAGGTGTATAGTTGATGATATTGGTACATATTGATGAGTCATATTTGATAAGTAGTTGATACATGATTGGTATATACTTGGTACATGGTTGGAGGCACTTGTTAGTAGTATTGTTGACACATGGTTTATGGATGATGTAGCATACTTGTATTGGTATATTATTAGAATCACATATTGATCTTGGTGATGATTATGAGTTGTTGTATTATGCTTGGTTGATGCACATATTTGAGACATGTCCTGGTGATTGATATTGGTGAGTAGATCTAATTTGGTTGATAATATTGATAAGACAGATTGTTGTGATAGGTTGTTTGGATAAGTTGTTGTGACATGTTATTTGTATAGGTTTGGTCCTTGGTTGATGTACTTGTTCATGGTATAGGTTGAGGTATAGGTTGGTGCATGGTTGATGCACTTGTTTATGGTACAGGTTGATTACAGGTTGGTTGGTACAGGTTGGTGCATGGTTGATGCACTTATTTATGATACAGGTTGATTACATGTTGAGGTACAGGTTGATGCATGGTTCTGGTTATTGATACAGGTTGTTTGGTGTAGGTTGATTGGTACATGTTTACAATAGTATATCTCACAGTGATAGTGTGACAGTGGTTCCATAATTCTACTTCTATGTTAAGGTGGTTGGATGGGACAAGGACAAGTGGTTGTAGTCACCTTCTAGTTGTAGCCGGAGCACATAGGGGGTTGTATCATCCTTCTAGTTGTAGCCAAATAATTGGGGAGTTGGAGCTTCCCTTGAGTTGTAGCCTGAGAAACTAGGGGTTTAGAGCCTCCTTCTAGTTGCAGCTAGAAAATAAAGGAAGTTGGTGCTTACAATGAATGTAATTCTTCAAGCCATATAAGAAAACAAAATTATGTGTTTTTCTCCCGCTTTGGGTTTCCACGTAGAAACATTGGTGTACTGTGTATGTGTATGATTGCTCATTTTCTCATTGTTTATTTACTCTATAATTATTGGATGATAATTCTACACTGATATAACACTTGCATTATATGGTTAAAAATTATTAAATTTCTCTATTACTGATTCACCCCCGCTCTCAGTAATCCAACAATTGGTATCAAAGCTAGTTCCTTAAGGAAACAGTTTAACCACTAGAAGGAGATCATGAATTATTCTGAGAATGGAGTACCAATGTTTAATGGTCAGAATGGTTTTAAGTATGAGATGTGGAGAAACAGGACAAAAGTATTTTTAGGGGAAGAGAGACATTATATTTGGCTATTAGTTGTTACAGGATATGATAGGTAAAAAAGGGAGAAGACTGCAGTTAAGAAGGAATTGAAGACGAATAAAAAAATAGAAATGGATTTCATCTCGGAAGGATTATCTAATCTGGTAAGATAAAAGGTTGGTAAATGTTGATCAACCAAAGAACTTTGGGATAAGTTACATGACATATATTCTTCACCCATCACAGATTTAGAAAATTTCTAAGAATATGCAGATACAAAACAAGAAGAAAGATGATTATCATGTCAGACAGATTCAAAAGCGGAAGAGTATGAACAAGCATAAGTTGCTTACATAGAAAAATTGATTGGTGCAATTGAATATATAAAGAAAGACAGAGAAGAAAACAAGTCATCCAAGAAAGAATTGATGAAGCAAAAGGAAAGTGTTAAAGGTTCCGAAAAAGATCAACAGGTCATGAAGAATGTAATAGCTCAAATAGAATATGCTAGAAGAATTGAAGAAACTATAGAATATCAAAATAAATGTTTAGAAGCCAACATAGAAACACAAAAGGAAGAAACAAAAATGAGAGAAAAGACATTGATGGATCATCTCAAGGAAAGAACTAATGACTTAAACCAACTTGAGGAAACATAGTTACCAACTTAGTGACAATTGTGACCTCAAAATGAGAACTCTGGCACAAAAAACCCATATTTTTGCATAAAATACATGAAAATCAACCACCAAATGAAAAAGTGGTGCTACCGGCTTCACCATTTTCTCAAACAGGGTCAAATTACAACATTTTTCAAGCATGGCCTTCAAAACTCATACAGTAGCTCAGAAAAACCTTAAAATTAACACCTAAATAAACAAATGGAGCTAACTAAAAAAAAGAAAAAAATGTCAAAACATTAAAATTATGTCTAATTACGACTTAATTGAAACCTTGGTTTTGACAATAGATCCATATGACAAAAAAAACCCAAAATTGGATACAAAATGATCACTTTA
The DNA here is from genome assembly GCA_000966675.3 of Picea glauca. Classification (NCBI taxonomy): domain Eukaryota; kingdom Viridiplantae; phylum Streptophyta; class Pinopsida; order Pinales; family Pinaceae; genus Picea; species Picea glauca. The sequence continues at coordinate 509,582 of JZKD02S1644143.1, forward strand.
AAATTTATTTATTAACATTTTTGTTTTCCTAAATTTACATAAAAAAAAAAA
>JZKD02S1644143.1:517043-534039 GCA_000966675.3 Picea glauca
CACATACCACCGAAAATGGCATGACAAGCACTATCCATCTAGGATAGTTTCACCAACAATTTCCTTGATCTTCATCTCATTATTCCACATACAAGCATGGGTCCTCCAACCATTCCTATAGGATAACTCAATCCGTAAAGCGTATTCCCATGAGGGATTTCACCATAAGGGGACCACTTTATAGTTCATCCATTTGTTCAACTTATCAATCATGATAAGAAAATAATGAGAGCAAGGGTCCTCCAACCATTCTTCTAGGATAACTCAATCTGCAAAGCGTCTTCCTGTGAGGGATTTCACCATAAAGAGACCACTTTGGAGTTCATCCATTTGTGCACCTTATCAATCATGATAAGACAATAATGATTCATCTATACAATTTTGCAACAATTTATTATATAACAATGAAACCACAACAATCCATCTTCATCATGTATCAATGACAACTCATTGATCCATCTTCATCATATCAATGACAACTCATTGATCCATCTTCATCTATGCATTCTCATCAAGCAAAATACATATTATATTACATCAATCATCAATCAATCAATCCTTTGACATCAATCAATGACATCAATCAATCAAACCATTGGCATCAATGACAACATGATCCAACAATATCCCCCTTTGGCATTGATGCAAATACGAACATTGATGTCGACACCAATTACCAATTATTGATGTCAACATGTAAATAAGTCATGCTCTACATCAATAGTCAATGTGACTATCTCTCCCCATCAATAAACATCAATCGCATCAATGTGATTAACTCTCCCCCTTTGACATTAATGGAAAAGGGACATTCTCATCTTGGGGATGCTCCCCTTGCTTGAACTCTCCTTGGGGCTTCCCCCCCTGTCTAAATGCCTTTGATATTCCTCTGAATAATCTCTCCCCTTTTGAACAAGGGATATCACTCTGATGTAATGCTGAAGATACATCGAACATACTCCCCCTGTGACCATTTCTCCCCCTGAAATTATGCTCCTGTGCTCTTTTTTCAAGTATAGGGCTCTTTTCTAGGTATGCATATGATAAATATCTCCTCCTAGAATCATGGGAAGAAGAATGAATCTCCCTATGGGTATGTATCCCCTATCTTTTCTACAAGATGAACATTGTGCTACCATATAATGATCCTTGGACCCGTTCATACATCAAACTCATGCCATACCAAGCATCATGAAGAAAAATATATGTCAACAATGAAATAAAGAATCATGAGCAAAGTATAAACCAAGTACATCCTGTACAAAATGTGTGCTCATCATGCACAACACCTATGTACATCAACATCATGCAATGTGCCAAAAGATATCATCGATGGAATGTATCAATCATATGCCTTTATCAAGATGCCAGCATGTGCATCTACCAATATGCCAACCATGTGCATCCACCAATATGCGAACCATGTGCATCTACCAACATGCCAAAAGATGTATCATATCATCCATGATATGTCTCAATCATGAACCAAGTGCCACAATCAAGTATCTCAAACAAATGCCAATTGTTGTGCTAATCAAGTAGTACCAATGGTGTAGTATCATCAAGTATATTCCATCTATGAGTGTACCAAACATGTACATTACCATGCACCAATACCACAAAATGATGAATCCCATATATGTATGCCAAATCCTCCATAAAACATGTGCCAATCAAACTTCTAGTAGGTGCCTCTTCCAATGTACTAGAAAAGTACCGATCATACATCAACTATAGATCAACAATGATGTACAACATTATCAGCTCATCAACTCACCAACCATATGTACCAATATGTATCCAAATCCACATGAAAAATGCATGCACCATGATATCAACATATGCTTCCAACAATACATCATAAGATATATCAATAAAACTCAAATATGTATCGACCATGTACACCAACAGTTTAACATCAATTCATACTCATGGGTTAGTGTCATGCACTCGAGATTTTATTTTACATAATCCAATAGATGAACACCTAAACCTACAACAAATAGTGTCAGAACCTGCAACAAACAATGTTAGACCCTGCAACAGAGTGCTATACCATCACATCAAGACGTAATTCATGTGCATAGCCTTTTTCTCAAGGCTTTACCACATATATGTGGTTTGTTACAAAACAACTCACGTATGTACATGAACTATACAAGGTCAGCCTGTGTATGTATGCGACTGATACCACTGTCACCCACGTATGCTTCGGTAGATGACTTATTTGAGATTCCCTTCAATATTTCATTCCATTCTGGCTGCTCTATCTTCTTCACCTACTTCTGTAGATGTCCCTGCTCCTCGAAACTTGAACTCTGATCATACATGTTTTCAAATATGTCTCCCTTCCTTACTTCATTCCTTCTTCTATCCATGCTATTTGAAGTTCTCATCATGGAATTTCTTCTTGTGTTCCATCACTCATGGGATTTGTGGCCAAATCCACTACAGTTGTAGCATCTCATAGTGTTATAGTGAACAACAATGTGTCCTACTTGATCACATCTCTAACACCTCATGGTGTTATAAAATATTCCATTATATCTCCTTTCATAAGATCTACAGTCAAAATCTTTGTGACCATATCCATTACATGAATAACAATGCCCATGAAAAATAATTTCATACATTTTCTTTGGTGTCCCAAGAGAACTTGTTTATGGTACAAGTTGATTATAGGTTGATTACAGGTTGTTTGGCACACGTTGGTGCATGGTTGATGCACTTGTTTATGTTGACAGGTTGATATATGTTGAGTATCATTGCCTCATCTTAGTTAGTGCTGAGAATGTAAGACGAGTCTTGCATATAGAGCTGGTGCTCTTGTAGATTTGTCCTCTATTCAGTTGTAACTGAAAAACCACCGAATTGAAGCCCATAATAAAAAAAAAATTGTACATACATCTTGTGTTCTTTGTGTTCCTTGTGGAGATGATTTGTTGATGATATGTTGCTGATATATGTTGTTGATATGTATTCATATCTAACTAATTATAAATGAAATCAATGAGTAATGAGCAAATGTTGAATGTTAACTAAGGAGTTTTTGTGTAAGAGGGAAGTTTTGAGAAAAAGATCCCCACACTCATTCACCCCCCCGCCCCCCAGGTGTGGTAGGTGTGTCCAACAGATAGTACATGTCATTCCATTTCTAGTGGTATGTGGAACGTCACATAAATCCTCATGGTTTGAGAGTTATGACCTTACGAAGTTGAAGGATCCTCATATGATTGGCTTGAAACCCCAAAAGGTCAAAGAAGTCAAAGGTCTTGCAAAGAAGAAATTATTTAAATAATAAAGAGAAGTGACAAAGTCAAAGAGGATTATTTAAATAATAAAGTGAAGTGACAAATTCAAAGAGGATTATTTAAATAATAAAGTGAATTGACAAAGTCAAAGACGATTGTTTAAATAATAAAGTGAAGTGACAAAATCAAAGAGGATTATTTTAATAATAAAGTGAAGTGACAAAGTCAATGATTATTATTTAAATAATAAAGTAAATGGAGAAATTTCTAATTATGAAAAGTGGCTATAATAAGGCTAACACTAAAATGAGGAAAATGGGTTAAGGGGTTAAGTGGCTATTGGATACATGAACAAGTGGAAAATTGGGCAAAGTTGGACATAGGTGACTATGTGGACAAAGTGGCATAGAATCTGCTTCTAAGGAAGCTACTTGGAGAGTATAAATAAGAGGAAAGACTTTCTCATTTTAGTCACACTTGAACATATTGAATATATACAGGTGACTGAGGTAACAAAAGGATATCTAATCTGAATTTTAGAGGGAAGGTGATGTAAACAAGGACGAAATTCAAGGGAGGATAAATTATTTTGATGATGCTTTCTAAGGTCTGTTATTTACAGGTCATATCACCATTTTCGCAACAAATTTTTTTCTAGAATGATTTAGACCATAAAATTGGGAGGCCATTGAGGAAACATATCCAAGTAGTTTTGGTATGAATTTAAGCTTGTGGGTCGTTGTATTTTTTGAGTTACACTCCATGGAAAATAGGGTTTCTGGGTAGTCCTGAAACTAGTCTAAAACAATTGTTTCGGGTAAAAACGTCATAACTTCTTCATAAAATATCCAAATTCATTAGTATCAAATGTGTTGGTTAGAGTACGGTTTATAGTATTCTATGTAGAATTTTCAGATCCACACAACAAATATTCTGTGTGGGGTGTGCTCTACAAGTTCGCTCTCTAGAATAAGCCAAAATTTAACAAGGTATGCCATTTTTTCTATAACTCTTTTTCTGAGAGGTTCCGAGTAGTGACACCTAGAGGAATTTCATAAAACACACTGATGAACATTTTTTACTATTTTCAAATCTTTATTCATTACAGGTACATAGTTATGATTATTTCAAGTTAGGGTTGTTGACTAATCCAAAACTAGTCATGTTAGACTAAAGTAAAGTTTGATGAAAATGTTAGTCTCTTGTTGTTAAAGTTAAGGAAGGTTTGCAAGTATGTGATCATATACACTAGGTATATTACAGAGTTACAAATCATATTTGGATGATGAAATTGATGAGGGATTTTGGTTGAGGTACATGTTGGGTACATGGTTGAGACAAGTAGTTGATGAGTTGGCACATACATGAGGTTTATAATTGATGATGTTGGTACATCTTGATGAGTCATTGTTGATTAGTAGTTGATACATGATTGTTACATACGTGGTACATGGTTGGAGGCACTCGTTAATAGTATTGTTGACACATGGTTTATGGATGATGTACCATACTTGTATTAGTATATTATTAGAAACGCATATTGATCTTGGTGATGATTATGAGTTGTTGTGTTATGCTTGATTGATGCAGATATTTGAGACTTTTCTTGGTAATTGATCTTGGTGAGTAGATCTAATTCTGTTGATAAGATTGATGAGACAAGTTGTAGTGATAGGTTGTTTGGATAGGTTGTTGTGACATGTTATTTGTATAGGTTTGGTACATGGTTGATGCACTTGTTCATGGTACATGTGTAGGTACATGTTGGTTCATGGTTGATGAACTTGGTTGTGGTACAGGCTGATTATAGGTTGGTTGGTACAGGTTGGTGCATGGTTGATGCACTTGTTTATGATACAGGTTGAGGTATAGGTTGATGCATGGTTCAGGTTATTGGTACATGTTTTTTGGTGCAGTTTGACTGGTAAAGGATTATAACGGTATATCTCACAGTGATAATGTGACAGTGGTTCCACCATTCTACTTCTATGTTAGGGCGGTTGGACGGGGCAAGGACAGGTGGTTGTAGCCACCTTCCTTTTGTATCCACAGAACATAGGGGGTTGTAGCCTCCTTCTAGTTGTGGCTAGAGTATTTGGGAGTTGGATCTTCCCTCAGGTTGTAGCCTAAGAAACTACGGGGTTGGAGCCTCCTTCCAGTTTCAGCTAAAAAACAAAGGAAGTTGGTGCTTCCAATGAATATAATTCTTCAAGACATATAAAAAAAAACATTTCGTGGTTTTCTCCCTCTTTGGGTTTCCACGTAAAAAAAATGGTGTACTATGTATGTGTATGATTTATCATTTGTTCATTGTTTATTTACTCTGCAATTATCAAATGATAATGATACACTAATATAACACTTGCATTATATGGTTAAAAATGATTAAATTGCTCTATTGCTGATTCAACCCCCTCTCAGTAATCTAACAATATTGGGAGGGGATCTAAACTTGACCACATATAACAAAGAGGTGTAGGGATTACATGCAAGAGAAAACCCATTACAATTATATTTTAGCCAACTGATACAAGGTGAGGGGCTGGTAGATGTCGAGCCCTTAAAAATCCTTCCCACATGGAGAAATGGTAGAAGTGGACATGAGTACATTTCTAAAAGATTAGATCATTTTTTTATAGTTGAATACCTTGCACTCTCAGGTCTCAGATAAATATCATGGGTGTGAAATACAAAGATATTTGATTACATGCATGTGATTATCCATTTGGAGCAAGATAAGGAAAAAATAATCTATCCTTTCAAATTCAACCATGTTGGGATGGAGGAAAAAGAATTAGATTTATTAGTGATAACAAATTGGCATGGATTGTTGGGTACAGAGACTTTGGATCCTATGGATTCTGTTGTTAAAAAATTAAAACCACTTAAAACTTTGGTGATAAGTTGGGAAAAAAAGAAAAAGATAGAAGCATAGGAAGAATTAGTGAACCTGTAACTTGAGTTGGACACCTTGTACACAAAATTTCTTGGGGGATTTGTGAAGGAGGATAAAATTCTAGTATTAGAAAAAGAAAGGACGAAATTGGTTTTACTAAACTAGGAGGAGGAAACCTAGAGACACAAGAATAGGATTAATTGGTTGGCTAAAGGTGACATAAATACTAAGTTCTTTCATTCTTATGAAAACTCCATAAAAGAAATCAATTCAATATGGAATATTAAAAAGGAATATGGAACTGTGATCATTAGTAAAGAAGGACTACAAAAGGAAGCAATTGAACATTTTCAACAGGTTTTTAAGGCTTAGGATAATCTCACTATTTCCAATCAACTAACAGTAATCAGGAAGTATCCAAGGATTTTCTCAGATGAGGAAGGCCTAAGATTGGAAGAACCAGTTACTTTAAATGAAATCCTGAAAACACTTAAAAGTTTCAAAGCCTCAAAAAGTCTTGGGACAGATGGCTGGACTTTATACTTCTTCCTGGTTTTTTTTTTTATCTAGTGGGAAATGAATTACTGGATATGGTTGAATAAACTAGGAGGAAAGGTAGGGTCATTGGCACTTTAAATGATACCTTTTAGGAACTTATTCCCAAGTGTGATAAACTAGAAACTTTTGAAGGATATAGACTAATTGCACTATGCAATTTGGTGTATAAGATTATTAATAAAATTATTGCAAGTAGAATAAAATTTTCTTTGTCTGTTGGTATTTCAAAGGAATGATTTAGATTTTTGGAGGGAAGAAAATCAGAGATGCCATTGGAATAGTACATGAAGCTTTACACATCATTAAGGTAAAAAATATCAAAGCTTTGGTACTCAAACTAGACTTGATTAAGGCATATGACATAGTAGACTAGGGATTCCTAAGGTTAGTATTACTGCATGTGGGTTTGAGTCTAGAAACCAAAGATTGGATTATGGGGTGTGTAACTTCTGCAAATTTTGTTGTGTTGATTAATGGTAGGCTTACCAGATTTTTCAAAAGTTCAAGGGGATTGAGGCAAGGTTGCCCATTATCCCCATTACTCTTTCCACTTGTGGTAGAAGGGATGAGTAGAATCATAAAGGAACAAATGAAGGAAAAGAATATAGAAGGTGTTTCAGTGGCTAGAGGGTTAATTATTACACTTTTGATGTTTGTGGATGACATTATACTTTTTGGGAACGGAAAAATCATAGAATGGACAACTTATAAAGTGGTCATGGATTTTTTCTGCAAGGCGACAAGAATGATTTTTAGTTTACAAAATTATTTAATTCTAGAAGCAGGTTGGTTAGATGAGGACATCGTAAGCTTGATGGAGATCATGTCATTTGAAGTACAACCTTTAACTAATGGTTTCAAGTAGCTATGTTTTTTCTTAAAACCAAACTGTTATACCAGGGCTGACGGGAACTGGTTAGAGAGAAAATTTGAAAAAAAGATCTCGAAATGGAGCCATAGGTGGCTTACATTAGGGGGAAGGGACACCGTTGTAAAAGTTGTATTAGAAAGTATACCTATGTACTGGATTTCCTTGGATAAAGTACCAAAAAGTCTCCTAAATAAAATTAGGAGGAGAATGTTCAGTTTCCTGTGGACTGGTAAAAAAATAAAAGAAGGGATGCATTTGGTAAGATGGAAAAGGATTGCAAAACCAAAACAAGTAAGAGGGTATGGTATAAAAATTATATTTTCTTTTGAAAAAGATTTGGCAACTAAAAGTTTGTGGAGGTGTCTAATGGTGCCTGGACATTGGCATGAGGTGATACATAAAAAAATATATTAAGAATAAATATGTTACTGAATGGTTGACAGAAGGCCATAAAATTTGGAATGGTATTTCAAATAGATAGAGAGCCCTTACATCGTCATTAATTATTATTACTGATTGGATGGTCTGGAAACCTAGTAATGTAAAAGATATCATAATTGGGGCTGATGCAATGATTGTATCCCAAAATTATTACAAACTAACAAGAAATCCCATAAACACACTGAAGGCACAAGGTATTGAATATATTGCACAAGCAAGGGTAAATGATTTGGAGGATACAAGTTATATAGGATGGAGAAAGGAAGAATATTTAGGATTGGAAGGTGAACAAAAAGAGGAATGGAACAATGTTGTTAAGGGACTAATTGGTTCAGGTTTTGAATTAAATAATGAGAAAGATTCCTTATTGTGGTCATGAGATACTAAAAGAGGACAGGTAAGTGCCAAGCTAGATTGGGATGTACAAGTGACGGAGGATATGGAGGAAGAAACACATTTATGGTATAATGAACTTTGGAGGTGGTAGTTACCTCTCAAAGTAATACATTTTAATTGGTTAATGCTTGAAGAAAAAATACTTACATGGGAAAATTTGACAAAAAGAGGTATAATTAGGCGTAGTAGATGTGCATTATGTGGTAAAAATGAGGAAACAATGTATCACCTTTTTGTTGAGTACAACTTTACTAAAACTATTTGGATTACAATAATAAAAGAACTAAAAATCAATAATACTTGGGAACGGAGACAAATTGCTAACTTCTTTCAAAACTAGTTTAGAAAGGGGGACAACTGTAAAGAAATCCCTTGTTATATTTGTTTGGAGATTTGGAAGCAAAGGAACCTGGTAAAATTTTAAGATTATCCTCTTTCGAAGGTCTGGGTATGTAAAAAAATAATTCAAGAGTTGGGTGAACTAAAAATTGTTCAACGACTTCAACATAGAAGAATTGATAGGCCTCATGTTATTGATTGGGATCTAGCCATGAGATTCTTTGACAATTCTTCTCAACATAGGGTTAATAAATGTGGGGTGGGAGCCCTTTTAAAATGCCCAGTTTTGGGGACTTTCAGACTCAAGATGAATTGTGGTAGAGGAACTAACACCATGAGTGAACTACTAGCTTTGTGGTGTACTTTATATTTTTTATATTATAAAAAGGGAGCAATGTTGCAATTGGCAGGGGATTCAAATATTATTATTGATTGGTTTACTAATGAAAACAATCTACAAGTGGTATCATTGCAGCTATAGATGACAAAAATCCGAGTACTGAAAGGAAAGTTTATACAAATCAAAGCTCAACACATTTACAAAGAATATAACAAAGAAGTTGAACAACTCTCAAATGAAGCACTGCAACTCGACGACGATGGGATATATTATGCAAAGGGTACAAAAATACAAACATAGACTTTTGAAAGATTAATTATCAGTTAAATTAAAAGTGTTATAAACATTAAGAACTGGTTCTTTATATAGTTTTCTGCTTCTTTTGAAAAGGAAATCTTTTGAAATTTAGTTCCGAACTTCTATGTTAGAAGTACTGCAATTTTTTGAAAAAATTTAAAATGAACAATTTTTTGTGAGGCTGGAAAATTAGAACTACTGCAGTTTTTTGAAAAAATGTAAAATGAACAGTTTTTTCTGAGGCTGGAAAAAAGGGAACATAAGAAATGTTCCAGAAGATAGTTTTTTGTAAAAGCCTTTTAATATGTACTAATATAAACATTTTTTCTGTTGAAAAAAAAAAGAAAAAGAGGTAGGCCAATGAAAATTAAAATCTAAAATAGAATATTTAATATTAGTACTTTTTGAGTAAGTATATATATGAACCAACATATAATTGTTGCTTGAAGAGGGTCTCTTGTTTCACAAACAAGGGGTCTCATACACCAATTTGGTCTCTATTTTTGTCGTGACTTTAGAAATAATTTATTATTATTATTATTTACTCAAATCATGAGAAAACTTATTTTACTCAACACATACACATATCTAAAATTTATTGGAAAAACATAGGTGGGAAGAAGGAGATGTTGAAATTTTAAATGTTGGATCAGAGATTGTTTAAATTTCAAGGGTGCATTTTATAGATCCATTAAAATGCCTGAATGTTATATGCAAAAAAAGAGAGGAGAAGTTGAAATTTTAAATGTTGGATCAAGGCTTGTTTAAATTTCAAGGGTGCATTTTATAGCCCCATGAAAATGTCTAGAATATCATATGCAGAAAAAAGAAGAGGAGAAATTGAAATTTTAAATGTTGGATTAGAAATTGTTTAAATTTCAAAGGTGCATTTTATAGCTCAATTAAAATGCCTAAAATGTGATATGAAAAAAAAAAGATGAGAAATTGAAATTTTAAATGTTGGATCAAAGATTGTTTAAATTTCAAGGGTTCATTTTATAGCTCCATTAAAATGCATAGAATGTCATATGAAGAAAAAGGGAGAACAAAGTGTGTGCAATGTGTGCTTGAAGAGATTTTGCAATCCAAATTTCAACTAGACGAAAAAACAATTTCCACTTGTTTTTCTATGAATTTATTTTCTTATGAATGGATTAATTAATATTGAGAAATCAAAATCTCATTAAAATATGTTTTAGGTAAGATTGTTTGAATTTTTAAATATCTTTTTTTTTTTGAATAATCCAGAGTCTTTGTATTACTGATAGGGAGAATATATACAAAAAAAAATTGTTGTTGGCTTGCTCACTGGGAAACTAGACCAACAACAAAACATAATATTGTAAACTAGAGTAGGAATAGCTCCTAGTTCCTCTGTGAGAATTTCTATCCTTATTTAATCTACTAAGAAGAGGTGGTAAACCCAAGCCTCGTTGGTAATTTAACAAAAACCACAGAAGGAATATCATAGGACTTAACTAATGTTTCGGCCTGCTATTGTTGGGACTTGGGGCTAAGCATAGTCTAGATTGGACAGATCCATGTTGGCCATCTTTTTTGCAATCAAATTTATCTTCTGGTCGACCATGTTGATCTGGAGTTGCATGTCATCGATTTGTAGGAGGACCTTTTGGTGAGATTCATGGTGGTCTAGCAAAACTCTGTCCATCAAAGTTTTCAAGTGTGAGTATATCTCCACTATTTTCAGTTACTATGAAGACCAGACATGAACATAACCAGTGTCAGGGACCCACAAGATGGGTGTCTCCTTCACCTCGTTGTCCGAGATGAAATTTCGTAAAATGCGAACATTTGCCTCGACCGCATCCATTTTTGACTGAATTTTTGGAGGGGTGGTTGAATGATAGGTCTTCGTCGAATTCTCACTCGCATCCACCAATCAAAATCCTGGATGGGTTCTGGGTTGCTGAGAGGTTCCCCTGGCTGCTACAGGAAGAGCTTCCCTGAGCCATGTAGAAGAAGGTGGAGAACCAGAGCATAGAGTGCAGAAGTGAGAAAGGCGGGAGAGTACCCACTGTAGAATGAAACAAGGAAGTTTTGAAGGAGCAGGAGAGACAAACAACAATAGACATACAATAATGCAACTAGAAGGAGACACAAATGACATATATATCCAGTGTCAGGGCCCATAAATGGAGAATGTTGTGATGATTTGCAGAGATATGGGTCGTACCAGCCATCAAACGCCTATTCTTCGCCATATTTCTAAACCTCGTGCGAAGGACGACGAACTCGAGCTGGTAAGGAGTGGGAAGAGTCATGATGTGAGAGTGAGGACATAGACACTCAAGTGTGAGGGGGAGACAACAACGGGTAATGAATAACATATGGAAGCGAGGTGGAGGATGAAGGTTGTTGGCAGGTGCCCATAGATATTGAGGCCGGGTAGGTGGGGGGTTCGGGGACCCACCAACTCTTGGATTGAGTTCTTGACACCCCATGCAGGGGAAGATCTTTTAAATTTTTAAATATCACATAAATAGTATTGAAACTTTGTAAAAATTACAAATTTTTAAAGCATATATGATGTAACATGAATCTAATCTTTTGAGAAGAATTTGTTTAAAGTAAAATAGGATATTTTTTATATTTTTTATTAAGTTAAACAATGTTTTTTTATATAAACTCCATATGAATATAGGGAATGTTTATTTTTCTACTGAAGTAAACATTGTATTTACAACTAATGCATCAAATATATTAAAAAAAAAAAAAAAAATTCCACTGAGGTGCTCATTATGGAGAACATGTTGTCACATAACATAAAGTTGTATTAAAAAATTAATAAAATGGGAAATTTAAAAAAATATTATTATTATTATATATATATATATATAGATATATAGATATTTACATTTAGATAAAACTTTTCTTATGTAAACATTAAGTTTTTATAGATATAAGTATTAGTGATCTTAGAAAACTATATTGTTATACAAAGTCTATTACTATTTCATCATCATCCTTTCACTATTATTTTGATTTTTAATTAAAATTCAATCCAAAATAATATTATGAAAGGAGAATAATCTACAAATGCAACCCACTCGAAGTCAAATGAAACATATATTTATAAAACCTGAAAAATTAATGTTAAACCTCCATGTAATTTAAATTATCATAAATTCCCAAATCATAAAGCATCGCACATAGAAAACAAACCAAGTAGGAGGCAATTCCAATTCAATCCCTATTATGTAATCATAAACAAACGAACACACTCTAAAACACATCTCACGTTTGAATATAAAACACACTCTAGAGTTTGTGTTAAAACATACAAAGATAACAACCCAAGCGAAATATTGAAAACAACTACAACAACATGTTATTGTAGATCATCGCTTAATGTTTGTATCTATAGCGCTTAGTTATTTTCAATAATTTTATTCATTAAAAAATAAACGGAAATGGAACTTGACATTAATATAGTCAATGAAAAAAAATTGGAAAATAGATTTCCATGAGGAAAACAACCAATACTTTGAATATTAATACTTGAAGGGTGTACATGCTTTTGAAAATTCAAGAGTGTAGATGTATTTGAAAAAAATCAATGAGTGATACATGTTTTTGAAAAAAATTAAATGAGTGATCCAAAGTATGCTAATTATTCTAAGGTTTTGTTAAAAGATTTATATGCAATTTATGTGCATTCATATCCAACAATAAGTAATTTCTAATTTCTAAAGCTTTTGGATGCGTGATTTTAGTTCTTGATGTTTATGGAGGAAATGAAAATGAAAATGAAAATGAAGTATTAGTATTAGATGCTTAGTTTTCACCACTTGTTAGGATGATAAGTGGTAAAGGATGATTAGATGTTAAACAATGTTGTCATATTTTTTGTTGCCATTTTGGTATTCATTGTTTTGCATGGTACTAGAGATCAAATGTTGATGATGAGAATTCATTTCTTGAAAGTTTATATTTCAATTTAAGAAAGTTACTTTTTGAGGTAATTAATGATATGTGTGCTAAATTTAAATACATTGAATTTAAATCAAATTCCAATTTAAATGTGTATAAATGAATAAGAGGTCTCATACACAAATTTGGTGTCTGAATTAAGTTGATTTTAATTCATTAAAAAATATATTACATATTAATCATATTGATTTTTTATTTTATTTATTTAAATATGTTAAATTATCCATGTGATTGAATTGCACCATATTTTACTTTCTTAGTCCCCATATTCCCATAGATTTCTGTCGAAATATTTGTGTCATATCCTAGATTCTCTACCATTAGAAATTGGATTTGGCTAGTGTTTTCACGTATAACTTCTCCACAACTAGAGTGTCCAGGATTGCCTTTTGAAGCACCGTCAAAGTTGACTTTGAGAAATACTAGGGGAGGTGGAAGCCAAGAGGACGGACTAGCTGATGTGGATTTTGGGGATATCTTCTGGGAAGGGAGAGTGGGGGACAAGGAAAACCCCCCAAAGTTTATAACAGAGGATTCAAAGGGGTCTAAGGGGAAATATTCTAGGGACCATGAGAGGATTTTGAGGGTTTCCAGAGTATGATTTTGAATGGAGGCCTACAGGATAGGGGGAGGGGGGGTCTAAGAGTAGAATATCCTTCTATTCCTCTCTTTCCAGAGTTTTCAGAAAATGAAGCCTAGAAGAAGTTGCCATATTCTATTGAGGATGGGACTTCTGTAAGAGTTGGATCCCCGTGCTTTGATTGTGTTAATGATGCTATTTATTTCCTGTCTAGTCCTTCTCATGATTTGGGTAGCTTGGTTCCATATTAGCTCACTAAATGGGCAATGATTAAAGAGGTGTTCCATGGTTTCTTCCTATTGTTGGCACATATGGAAAATTAAGGGGCCTATGAAGCCTCATCACCTGAGATTGTCCCAAGTTAATATTTTGTTTTGAACCAACAACCAGAGAAATGTGGAAATGTTTTGCTAGAGTTTGTATTTTTATATTATTTCCCATATGTGCTCCTTTTGGATGTTTTGGAAGTTTTCTTGCAAGTTGTAGCCTTCTTTGAGTGTGAAATTTGCATTGGGAGTGTACCCCCATTGGAGAATATTTGGATCTGCACTTATTGAGATTCTTCTTTGATGGATCATTTATTTACAATTTTGTAAGTCACAATCCATTGCTACATGGAGATCTTGAGATGTCACTTTCCAACTACACTAGGGGGTGATGATAGAGGTATTCAACCAAAGATATGCCACTTTTATAGAGGAAAGATCGTGAATGTGATCATGATAGGATCTTAGATTGTTCTCAGATTGCAAGGGAGGAAGTTGTTGCCAAGAATCTGTCCAGAATAGAGCACTTTGTCCATTTTGGATTTCCCAAAAAGTGTGTTCTTGTATGAGTGACCGATTTTTCCAAGCTACGTTCCAGATGTTTGATCCTTGTATCTTACCCTGCATTCGTATGAGGTGATCTTGGGGTGTGTTTGGTGCATATTTAAACTTCCAAAGTTGGGCCTAGAGTTTTGTTGGGGATTTGACCTAGCACCACAAGGTTTTTGCACCCATTGTGTTGCTGAGTTTTCTTGGATCCTGGAGGCCAAAACCTCCCAGAGATTTAGGATTGCAGGTTCTGTCGCAACTAACAAAAGCCCATTTTTTGTTAGGATCGTGACCATGTTAGAGGAAGTTTATTTGAAGGTTTCTTATTCATTTTATGACATATTTCGGGGAAGCAAGGGCCAAGAATAGATATAATGGTATGGTTTGAATAACAGATTTCAAAAGAATGAGTCTTGAAAGGAGGTTGAGGGATTGTAAGGTCCAACTTCTTAGGCAGTTGGAAATTCAGAGTAGAAGGGAATCCCAGGAAATACTACAGGTAGTTGAATTTGAGAGTGGGAGTCCCAAGTATTGAGAAGGTAGGGAGTAGATTGGAATATTCATAAGACGTGAAATATGTTGTTGGACAACCATGGGTGTGTTGAAAAAGAAGAGTTGATATTTGTCCAAGTTAAAGTAGGTTCCCGAGGATTCACTGAAATCATTGAGAATAGATCTTAGTTTACTGGCTTCTTGGGCAGTGGGGGTGTTCAGGATCATTGTGTCATCTACAAATTGGTTGTGAGAGGCTATTGGTTGTAATCCATGGAGATTGAGGCCTTGTAGAGAGCCATTCTGGAAAGATGCCTTGATGTATTAGCCTAGGCCTTCTGTTATGATGACAAACAGAAAGGGGGACATCGGGTATCCTTGTAGTATGCCTCGGATATGGGTGAAGGGATGGGAGGGAACACCTTTGAAAAGGATTGAGAAAAAGGTGGAGGAGGTGAGGTTCTCTATCCAGGAGATCCATTCCTTGTTGAATCCGAAAGCTTCCAGAAGGGCTCTCATATAATGCCAACTTAATTTATCAAAATCTTTTCAGATATCCAACTTTAGTAGCATACCTGGGTTGCAATTGCTTTTGAGTGAGAGGTTGATTTCATGGACCAAGATGATGTTGTCCATGAGTGGCCTTCCTTCTACATAGCCTGATTTTTCTTTGGAGATGATGAAAGGGAGAATAGGATTTAGTATAAGAGCGATGAATTTGGAGATGATTTTGTAGATCACATTGCATAATGTTATTGGTCTGCAGTTCTTTAGATTGGTGACTCTCTCTTCCTTTGGTATTAGGGTGAGAAAGGTGTCATTTAACGCTGGGAGGAATTTTCTTGAGGTAAGAGATTTATCTACAACTTGCCACACCTATTCACGGATCATTGGCCAATAGTATTTGAAGAGGTTTGTGGTGAATCCATCCAGACCTGGAGATTTTCCCTTGGGAATATCCTGTACTGCTTGATCCACTTTAGCCTACGATATGGGCTGCATGAGGGCTACATTCAAATATGGGGAGATTAGGGCTGGGATGTTTTGAGTGACCCTATCAATTGTTGGAGTACAATCTGAGGGGGGCTCTAAAATTAGATCTTTGTAGTAGTCCACCAACTCACTTGTTATTTCCTTGTGGGTTAGGATGGTGTTACATTGGTTGTCTTCCATCTTTGTGATGTAGTTGATGAAGCATCTATGGATCATGGAACGATGGAAGAATTTGGAGTGTTTTTCACATTCCTTGAGCCATTGAATGCAATATTTTTTCCTCCATAAGATTTCCTCCTGATTGTATCTTTCTTCAAGCTTTATTTTGAGGATATCCTGTCGTTGTTGTTGTTGGGTGTATGTATGACCTGTTTGAATGCTCCTCTTCTAAATTTCTTCAATTTTATGTTCAAGATATTTTTGATCTTGAAAGATGTTATCAAATACATCATTGTTCCATTGGCGTAGCTGGTACCTGAAGTTTTTTAGCCTTTGCTGAAATTAGTACATTTTGTTGTCATGATGGATCTCTGCATTGGTCCACCATATGCAAGATAACCAAGGATGATTTTAGGGGCTAAATTTAGCTCATGGGCTAATTTTCCATGGTTTTTCCAAAAACGAGATTCGTTATTTTAAAAATGATTCGCCCAAATTGTAGAGGATAAAATTATTTTACCTTAAAAATTGCCAAAATTTTATAAAAACTATATAAAATACTTATAAATTTGAATATTTTTACAAAAATATCGCCAAACATTTATAGTTGACATATG